>JAHBCN010012271.1:0-27120 GCA_019359885.1 Listronotus oregonensis
TTTTTGTTGGACTAAAGATGTTGAAGCGAAGTGTTCGTGTATGTTTTGGTTCCCTTGATTGACTTTACAGATTTTGTAGTTTCCAAGTTACAAAGCCTAAACAATTTTTGGGATACTTCAATTTTTCTTGTATGGACTCATGCAAATAATGGATACTTTGGAAGAAAGCCATCCTCCGTGTCTTTTCAAAGTGAGCAAATCACCGCTTTCTACCAATATGGTAGCCGAAGAACGCCTTAGCCCATGTCCGGCATATTCTTCGTGATTTTTTAGTTTTAAGTAGTTTGCAACAAGTTTTGGAATACCACTAATAGTATGGCACCCAACATGTTGAGCGTAACATCTTTGGTGTCAGTATGCAACAAATAATCTACTACTTTCCATATTTTTAGGGCGGAGATCTGCGTATTTACGGTAAAGTATACAGGGATTGAATTTGCAATTTTCATTGGTAATGGTAAAACAAGGAAACGCCCATTATCTTCCACATCGTCTAAACTCAAACGTATTAAATCATCTCTGCGGCATGCGCCGAAGATGCCAAACACTAGAATTACTTTTGCTAGTAGATATTGTCCATCTAAAGCTTCACATCAAAAATTTGGTTACTTGTTCTGATGTAAGAACCTTGGATTTCTTTGGTACATATCCTACAGCTTGTCGTTTCAAAAAAGCAATAGTTTTTGGATATTGGTTGTGAGTATTTTCTTTTATTGCCAAGTAACTCTTTAACATGGAGAATCGACTCCATAAGGTGGATGACTTCATAGATTTGGCTTTTTCAGAAAAATAAACTAAGAGAATATCGTCACTTACAATTTTGATTCTTTTCTGAGTCCGCCATTCGGTAAAAATGTGATATTTATGTTCATATCTCATCCTGGATTTCAGTGGTAATAAATCTGCACTCACTTCTGCCGTTTGTTGTAATATAATATCAGGAATATCCGGATTTTCTTCCAAATCTGAATTCGTTTTTTGAAAATGGCATAAATTTCACTGACAGAAAATAAAATGTCATTAATAAATAAATCGTTGTTATGAACAGTTTCCATGGATGGATTTTTGTATAAGCGCACGGAAAGAGGGATCGGGAAAAAAATTCCGTGCGCTGTTCTGAAATTGTCATATTTACTGTATTTTATACACAGTTGAAAATGTAGTATTTTTAGGTAAGTATAATAAAAAGGCCTTTTTAATAATTATTGTTTAAAAAAATTAGGCGAAAAAAATTATTTGGATTTTTGGTTTTAGTAATCTACAGGTTATTCTGGAAGTCATGGCGCAATCAGATATCTGTTAACATTAATCACAAAAATGACTTTTTTTTGCTATAATGATTGGACTATATCCCGTATATGCTCACTGTTTTCGGAATTCGAGCTGTCACTCCGCAAGTGATGATTAATCCGGAATTTATCACTTTCTGGACTTCAACAATAGTGATGAGCAAAGCAAGACCAAGACCAAGACCGGGCTAGTCTTGGTCTTGGTCTTGGTCTTGCAAGCCTGGTCTTGGTCTTAGTCTTGCAAGTCAAAGGAAGGTCTTGGTCTTGGTCTTGGTCTTGCACCACCCGGTCTAGGTCTTGGTCTTGGTCTTGCTGCAAGAGTCTTGCTGGTCTTGCTTTTTTTTGGAGTAATAATTAAAACTAATTAATATTGAATAAAATATATTTTTTTTAAACTTAAAAATAAATAAAGACGGAAACTATATTTTCTGCATTAAAATTATAAAATATCCCAAAATTTAACCTTACACATACGTTTGAATTATTTTAAAAGCATATTTTAAATTTAGGGATTTATTTATTTATGCTCCATTTAGTTGAATTGAGACACAACCGGTTTTTATACATTTAGTGGCACATAGAAACATTTTTGTGATAAGAAAAATTTAAGTTTTCTTTGAAGAGGCATATAAAATTAAAGAAATACAAAATTTGTACTGTGTGAGAAAAAAAAACTTTTAATTTCAACCAGATGTGAAATTTTCGAGAAAATGATTTTAAATTTTTTAAACATTGGTTCCTGATTCAAAAAAAAGTATTCAGAAATCTTTTAGTTCATATGAACTTTTATCTTTAAATTAGTCAAACATTGCCGTACAAAGTTTGTACAAATACTGTATAAACATTCTGCATTATACAACGTGGCTCAACACTGTGACAAAGCTTGATATCTCCAAAACCCGTTTATTATGGTGAAAAACTGAATATAAAAAAATTAAAAAAAAAGGGCGTAGAATGTAAAATTTTTTGCTATTCCAGAATTTTCCGAAGAATCCACTTCCACTCAAGAAAACTCCCTTATTTTAGCTTTTAGCCCAAAAATATAAAATTCATGACAAAACATCCATTTAAAAATCACCCCCCTGTATATTATGCCGTAAAATTGTTAAACTATCATATAGAAACAATGTCAACGTAGATGGTTTTTAAATTTTCGGTTTTGATAAAAATGACGTCATTATTATTCTTTTCGCATTGTTTTGCCTTTTTCGTTAAAACCGGAAGTGATATTTAAAATCCATTTGTATAAAAATTATTCCCTAAAAATATTTTTATTAATTCTTTTTTTTAAAAATTTTTTAAACTTAGTTTTAAGAAGCAATCTAATGGTGCCACTTCTTACAGTGTGGAACAAATATAATGTTTTCTGGAATTTGGAAATTTTTCATCTACCCTGTAAGTGGCATCACTTAATAGCTAACTAAAAAAACATTAGGAATATAAATCTTTAACAACAGTTAGATCTTGAAAAAAAGTATTTATAAACATAAGTCCGAATGCATCGTTTTAAAATTGGAAATACGCAGGGTCCTAAAGTTAAAAGAAGCTTTCATTGTACATAATTTTTAAAACAATTATTTTGATAAAACAACTTAAAATACAACTTTTTCGTTATTTTGAGTTTTTTCGGAGACAAAGTAAAACTTTTTTTTAAAGGGTATAAAAAAAAAAAAAACGATTTAAATTTTTTCTTGAGAAAGCTAAATTTAAAAAATTCAGCTTTTATAACTTTTGTACCCTAGCTTTTCTCTGTCGTGAACGGTTTCGAAAATATCGTGCTTTGTCGGACCAATTGAGTCAAAATCCTATTATTTTTGAAACATTTTATTGAATTTACTTATATTCGTTGTTAAAGAACTGTATAAAATAACAAAGTGATCCATTTAATTATTATTGTATTAAAAAAACCTGTTACTCATTAAATAATCGCCTTTTTTGGCTGTTTTCGCCACATTTTTGTCATTTCTGTATGAAATACCCCTGCATATTGAATATAAAAATTAAATAATAGTATATTAAAAAAAAAAAGAGCAGAAGGGCAAGAGTCTTGCAGGTCGGTCTTGGTCTTGCGTAGTCTTGCACTCCTCGGTCTTGGTCTTGGTCTTGCATACCCTGGTCTTGGTCTTGGTCTTGCAAGCGAAAAGGCGGTCTTGGTCTTGGTCTCGGTCTTGGTCTTGCAGCAAGACCAAGACCAAGACCGCAAGACCAAGACCGGTCTCGCTCATCACTATTCAACAACATTGCGCAAGGAAGACGAAGACTTGGCGCATGTAAAAATGTTGTCCAAGGCCACTGTTAACATTTTCAAATCCGATTAATCCGCCTTCAAAAACTCGGGTTTTCCCGTTAGCGGCAATGGACTCAGTGACGATGGTGGTGCGACGTCCGCCATTACTGTTAGTTCCGAAAAAATCCGCCGCAGCGCTTTCTACTCTGCTAGTCCCAATTCTGCTTCACATATTCCGTAAACAGGCTTTTCAAACAAATTCAACAAATTTGAGAGTCAAAAATGTAACATATAGGAAAATTATACGTTTTTGGGTTACTAATATTTATTATCATATTTTATAATATCTTTGTGGCGTATCGGGACTAGAATGAAATTATCCCTTCTTTGTATACAAGCTGTATTCCGAACATAAATTTTTAAGCGTAATAGAGGCCCTAAAGCTGTCACAAGATTTACTGACGCCTAAACCTCCCACATAAAATTTAAATATGGCTATTTATGTACGTTAGTCCCTTAACGTGGTCTTTAAAGGAGAATTTATATTTGTTTTATTCAGAATATAAATCATGTAAGACATGTATTAACCCTAAAATAGTAATAAATGGTAATGGTATATATAGTTTAAATGCATTATTTTTTTCTTGTTTAAGACGGTTTTTACAATAGTTGGTTTAGTATTCGTTTGTCGCTGTTAAATTTGTATATTTACACAGATGTAAAGTTAATAATGAAGCGGCTATTCTAGTCCAGAAAGTTAAAGAAAATTCTTTTTTTATATTTCGATAGCTTGGATATAATTATTTTAAAGTTAAAGCTAAAGTTGTTCAGCGCAATAAAGCTAGAATCGAAAGCTCTGAGTTTCGAGCTCCAAGTGCTCCAAAAGAAAAAAAAAGTACTTATCTTTCGAAAAAATATTCTTTAAATATTTAATTTGAGGTAGAAAAAGACTTAATACAGGGTGTCCTGATAAAGTCGACCTCCGGCGATATCTCGAGAACCCTTTATCGCATAGCTTTCGGAAAAAAATATTTATGGTAAAATTGACCTCGAAAAAATGTTAAAAATTATGTTTAAGTTTCTAATTCTACCTAAAAAAAAAAAAAAAACACGCATTATTTAAAAATATGCCATATTAACTTATGTCGTTGATAGTTTTCTCACAAACTATGTAAAATAAGAAAACTTTTTTCTTTTAAGAGTTTTAGGGAGGAGGAAGAGCGAATGTACATAAAAAAAATTAATAACTTCGTTTCGGCTGAACCGATTTTAATAAACTAGGTTTCGTTTAAAAGAGCTTTGACCAGGGCTTAAGATAAAATATTGGTATAATAAATTATTTTTTTTGTTTTATCCCACAGACTGATTTGTGTCAATGTTATAAATTTGGTAATTTTTTTCGAAAAATTTAGATACAATGGTATTATTATTAACCCATTAAAAAGAGCATAAATAAAGAAACTTTGGTGAAAACTCATTTTCGATATCGTAATTAATTCTCGAGTTATTGCCAAAACTGCAATTCTTGTATCCTTTCGTATTTTAAGCTGTCAGATAAACAACGCGGCGTTTTTATCGAGAGTGCTGGGACGTCAAAAATCACAGATAACAGTGACGTTAAAAATGACAAGTGCATTGTTTGTCAAACCTGGTAATTTTAAATTTGGTTCTTGTTTATCGCAGTTCATCGTTATTATTATTAGTAGTGGTGTTGTTAATCGTTATTAAGGAATTTTAAATTATGTCTTATTCCACCATCGAGGCATACGATATGTTTGCCGTTTATTTTTAAAATTTTCAAATGCTTAGACGTTTGACAACCCGTTTAAAAAGAACTGGAAATGTGCATCCTATTCCAGCACAATGAAGATATAATTAGCCAAATGCCGTAGATAATAATTAGCTATTATAATCCACGAGCCGTGTAATTACAAATGCTGTTATTTAATGGATAATAAACAAATAATAAGGATATTATTGATATTATTTAATATTGGCAGAAAAACAAATGGTTTTTGTTGTCATGGCATTCTTGATAAAAACGCCGCGTTGTTTATATGGCAGCTTAAAATAGGAAAGGATACGAATAATGCAGTTTTTCGCCAATAACTCGAAAATTAATTAAGATATCAAATTGCGGTTTTTACCAGTTTCTTTACTTTTTATGCTCTTTTTAATGGACTTAAATTAATAATACCATTGTATTTGAATAAAAAAAAATGACAAAATTTATAACTTTGATACAAATCAGTCTCTGGGGATAAAACAAAAAATTAATTTATTATACCAATATTTATCTTAAGCTCTGGTAAAAGCTCTTTCAAACAAAACCTAGTTTTTTAAAATCGGTTAAGCCGAAACAAAGTTATTATTATTTTTTTTAATGTACATTCGCTCCTCTCCTTTCCCTATATTTGATAAGTTAAGGAAAAACGCTTAAAAGAAAAAAGTTTTTTATTTTACATCGTTTGTAAGAAAACTATCAACGACATAAATTAATATGGCATATTTTTAAATAATCCGTGTTTTAAATTTTGTTCTTAGTTTTACGCCCTCTAGCGGCAGAATTAGAAACTTAAAAATAATTTCCAGCATTTTCTAGAGGTCGATTTTACCATAAATATTTTTTCCGACTGCTATGCGATAATGGGTTCTCGAGATATCGCCGGAGGACGACCTTATCAGGACACCCTGTATATGCAGCCGGAATTGCTAAATAAAAAAGGTAAGTTATATGTACTGTTCTATTAGACTACCTCAGGCCTAACTTAAAACTTTAAACAGTAACAAATAAATGTAAATTTTTGATTTTTACCATTTTTTAAAAATATGAAAATTTTATAAAAAAACTAAAATAACCTACCCTTGTCTTAAGAAACCGCCATTTGGTAAGATTTTTTTTTATTTTTTCTGGTTTCTGCTATGATAACATTTGTACTTTAAAGAATTTACTATTTTTTTTATTTTTCAGATGATCAGAACAGGGGGAATCGTGACAAGATGGACACGCTCTTTTTTCCCTCCTCTTCAACAGCACGTAAATTTGTGAAATATGTGTCTTTTTTATTTTTTTTGTGATTTTTTAAAATACAAATAAATAGGTAATTGATAAAAAAATAAAGAGTCAAAATATTTTTTTTTTAATTTTCGGATAAAATACGCTTAAAATTGGGGCATCTAGACTAAAATACCTCCTTAATTTTTCAAAATTATTAAATTTTAAAGGACGATTTGTTGGTAATTATCCTAGTCATCCGGCATATGTTTTATATCCTTAAATATTCCATGCATGCATATTATATGCTTTTAGGTAAATTATTGTAGGGGTGAATGATAAAAAAAATAATAATGAAAATATATTGTATTTATGCAGACGAATTAGGTTAAGTTAAACTAAAGTAACAAATCTCAAGAACTATGGCATTTACAAATTTTACATGCTTTAATAAATATTAATACTGTTACAAATAATATGCAGCAAAAAAAATTAGGATTTAAAAATAATTTTTAAATATTCCTTCATTGACTGCTAGATAATAACCCAGACGTTCATAACATTTTTTTTTACATTAGCTAGCTGGTAAATTGCTATTTTATTACATTCTGCAAAAATAGTATTTTTTAACTCGTCTAGATTAGTTTAATTTTTATTCTTGTATATCTTGCTTTTAAAATGGCCTTAGAAAAAAAAAGTCAATTGTCGAAATATCAGGAGACCTGGCTAGCCAATTTATGGTGTGATGTAGGCCAATAACATTTCCATTAAAAGCATAGTGTAAATATTCCCGAACAGCCAGGGTATTATATTCCGGGCAGCCATCTATTTGGTATCAAACTTCCTGATTTTCCCTGGAGGCATTATTTAAAGTAGGTTAAATTTGTTCTTTGAGTAGTTCCAAATAATATTCTACATTCAAATTTTAATTAAGAAATAATCGTCCAATAATACGTTTTCCGAAAATCTCCGCCCAAACATTTATTTTTTGTGGATATTGCGTTCTCGTTTCACCAAATCTGTGTTGGTTTTCTTTGCTCTTGTATCGATTATTTTGATGATTGGGTTCATTGTTTAACTCTACATTCATCAGTAAAACAAATATTTTTAAAAAATTCCTGTTCATGTTTGCCCTTTCCTTCATATCAAGGCGAAATTCCTGCCGGCTTATTTCATTCTCATTCCTTAGGTCTTGATGTCTTTCATATTTGTATGAAAAGTATTTATGCCTTTTTTAAATTCGGAACGCTGTTAAGTGATCATTTCCTATGATATTCTGAAGTTTCCTTGTGCTCGCCTTTCCTTCATTTTCTTCCAAGTGCAATAAAACTTCCAAGTCTTTATCATCTCTTACATTTTCTTCTCTTTGATATTTCCTTGGTTCAAATCTGCAGTTGTTTATTACTGTGCTTATGGTCTCAAATTCTTTAATAGTCCTATCGACTGTTGATTTTCCGGGTATCGGTCTATTCGGATACAGAGCAGCAAACATGTCTAAAACCTTTTGGTAACTATATTCTTAATAGTACCATTTAATCGTCAATACTTTTTCTTCAGTAGTGTAACTCATGGTTAATCTTTTCGCTGTACGATTTTTTGATGATGATAAAGCACTAAATTACAAAATAACAACTTTAATTCACAACTAAATGGTTTTTTTTATTATTATTCATAAATAGGAGGAGATAATAAAGTGACAATTTCTAAAAATATATTGGCATCTAACTCGCAAACGGCGTAAACGAAAAATTTGTGTGTCTGTCCGGTAGCCTAAGGTTTGTTCTCACAGAAAATCCATAACAAGTTTGTGACAGTTTCCAAACTAACGTAAATGCGCATGTCAATTTCTGATCGGTTTCAAACAGTTGTATGAACAGTTGACAAATAAAGAAGTTATCAGCGACTAACTTCAGATTTGTTTTTAATATGATCGAAAAAGTGAAGAACGAAAAAGATAACCTGAAATATTGTTTTGGTTGAAATGGATAAACAGGTAGATGGTAATTTAATTTTTTAAACAAAATTAGATAAAGGTTTTTTTCAATGTCCTGCAAACTCTGGTTAATTATTTTAAAACTTATTTACCTTTTATTTATTTTAGCATTAGAAATGGAGTTGGATGAATTTTTAAAGTGGCAACCGGCAAAAACAGCCCTATGGCCAAATGCTGATGAGGCGTCTACGTCCTCATTGCAGATCCAAGTCAGTTGGACAAGTAATCAAACGAAAATATTTTTGGATTTATACAAACAATATAAGCCAAAGCTAGGTACACAACTAATTAAGAATTTAAAAAAGTTGTGGGAAATTCTCGCACAAGAAATGAACAAAATTCTTAAAACAAATTTTACCCCCAGTCATTGCGAAAATCGTTGGAGGGTTTTGGAAAGGGCATACAAAAAGTATGTAGACAACCAAAACAAAACTGGCCGAGGCAAAAAATGTTTTGAATATCTAGAAGAGATGAATGAAATATTTAAAGGAAAAAGAAATGTTAAACCCATTTTGTTATTATCAAATAATACCATTGAAGAAATGTCAGATCCGGAAAACGATCAAGAAGACCCTAAACCAGCTTCTCCATGCTTAGACGGTACAAAAAATGTAATGCCTTCCATAAAAAAGTCAAAAATTGAGGGTGAAACTTTAAAAAGAAAAAGGACTCCTATTTTAAATAGGAATATAATTCTAGCAGGGATGAAAAAGGATAGGAAGGAATACCAGGAGGCCAAATTACAAATTGAAAGGGAAAAGTTGGAAGTTCAAAAAAAAAATTAGAAGCAATGCAGGAAAGAAATGTACTTTTAAAGGAACGCAATGAATTACTAAAGCAACAAAATGCAAGTTTATTTTAATAAATGTGTTAAGATATTGTATTATAAGATTTTTTTTTAATTACATGGTTCAGGGTATTTATTTTTGATTTACCTAGTTTTTAAAAATGAAGGCTGTTTTTAAGTTTATTATGTGTTAAAGAATATTTGTTTTAAGTTTTGTTATTTAGATTATCGTTATTACATGTTAAAAATATAGATTTTGACTTTTGTTATTTATTAGAATAGTAAAATTGATGGCTGTTTTTAAGTTTATAACATGTTAAAAAATATTTGTTTTGACTTTTGTTATTTATTAGAATAGTAGAATTGATGGTTGTTTTTAAGTTAATTACAAGTTAAAGAATATTTATTTTGGCTTTTATTAATTAAAATAGTAAAAATAAAGGCTGTGTTTATAGACTGGATTATCGTTATTACATGTTAAAAAATATAGGTTTTGACTTTTGTTGTTTGTTAGAATAGTAGAAATGAAGGCTGTTTTTAAAGACTAGATTATCGTTATTATATGTTAAAGAATATAGATTTTGACTTTTGTTATTAGAATAGTAGAAATGAAGACTGTTTTTAGAGACATACTATCACATGCTAAAAAATATATTACTTTTTGTTATTAAGAATATAAGTAAAGTCTATTTTTGAAGACGACCTAATACCTCAAGGAACTTGGAAATTACATGTTTACTAATATTAAAAATATTTATTGTCGTTTTTTGTTATTTATATGTAGAATGTAGATTTGAAAGCCATTTTTTTTGTTATGTGAACTGGGATAAATTATGTACTTAATATACTTTAAAACAGAACTACAGTTTATTTATTTTAAAAACAAAATGTAAATAAAACAAAAAAAAATGTTTTACAATAAATTAAAATTAATGAATAGCAAGAATTTCAACTATACTATTCCTTTTCTCAGCAGCATTCAGGTCTTCCACCGCATCATTTAAGTTTTCAGGCATATTTACTGCGGCATCTATTTCTTCATTTTCTACAACTTCAATGTTTTCATTATCTTGTAAAGCCAAGTTATGTAAAACACAGCAAGCTCTTATAAAGTTGACTATGCTTCTTATTTTCCTTAATTTTACATGGTATAGTTGGCGCCATTTTTGTTTAAGAACACCATTACAATGTTCTATCTTTATTCTGTTTGAAGAATGCTTCACATTATAATTTATTTGACCAGGAGTCAAGAGGCCCCTATCAGGAAATGGTGTCAAAAGATTTTTTGATAGAGGGTAAGCGCTATCTCCTAATAAATGTCCATCTTGACATTTTTCTTCTAATGTTTCACCTAGTGTAGATGTTCTAAATACTCGTGCATCATGGACGGAGCCCGGATAGCCTATGAAAATGTCTCTTATTCGTAGCTTGTGGTCACACACTAGCTGAGCCTGTAACAAATACAAAATTTTCATTTTTATTATATTTAAAAAAATAAAATTGGAATAGACATGGTACAATAGGAATTTTGGTACACAGTAATAATTTCAAAAATTTTCATATTTTATCAGGTATTTTATAGAATGAGTACATACTTTAAGGTCCAAATTATGGACCTACTAATAAGCAAATTGCCAGAAGCATAAGTTACCAAGAACATGATAATTTTATAAAAGATGAAATTATCATATTAACGTTGACCTAATCTAAGCTTTTTGGCAACTTATCTTGCTGGTAACATAATCAAAAAGTTCATAATTTGGGCCTAAAAAAGAAACCATTAATGGGTTCAGATAGCTTGGAAAATAGTGAAAATCAGAATATTTTGTACTCTTTCTTACAATTATTGTTTGATGCCTTCGAGTTATTATACAATTTAATACCTAAGATAATACCTGAATTGAGTAGTATCCTTTCCTATTGATGTACGAGTCAGGATCCTCCTCTGGTCTATCTATTTTGATATGAGTTCCATCGATAAGGCCAACAATTCCCGGGAATCCATTTTTTTCCCTAAAGAATTGTTCAATTTCAAGTCTTTCTTGGGCATTGGGCCAACTTATTACCTCTGGTGCCAGGTTACTAAGGAAGTACTTAACTCTTCTTATTACTTTATATAAAGCACTTATGCATATATTGAACCTATCCGCAACATCTCTGTGCTTGCACTTTGATGTCCTGCATACCACAAGAAAATGCACATATACTTCAAGGGGCTCAGTTTTCCGTAGGGACCAGTCTGACTTTATAATAGTTACTGGCCTCAAATCTTTGTGATAAATCATTCACTGTGTCACGGTCCATTCGAAAATGTTCTATAAATTCTTGTTCATTAAATTGAGGAACAATTACTTCAAAAAGTTTTGATTTTTCGGCCTTATCCTTTCCCTAGAAGATCTTCAAGGTCTGAGCCCAAGTCCGTTTCTGTATCGGAAAAGTCCGAATCATCCGAAAAATCAAAATCACCTCATTTTTGTCTTGTCTTTTTAATACGGAATAAATATAACATAGGAACAGCAAAACAGAAAAAACAACCAACAAACACCATTAGGAAAAAATAGGGTTAAGGCGCGTCTGTTTATTTTTATCTGTCAAAAATATTCCTACTGAGTACTGCGCATGCTTCCGACAATTTACTGGTAATGGATCTGCAAACTCTCCTGACGTTTGAAAACTATCAGCAAAACTTGTGAAAACACCATCAAAGTGTTTTCAAACAATCCAGAAACTTTTGTGTGAACGCGGAGAGTTGATTGCGCAGAATCCTGACAGTTTCTGACTGTTCCTGACTTCTGTGAGAACAAACCTCTAGTGGTCAGAGCCTCGGCTCGCCGCGCCGGCGATCCGGGTTCGAATCCCAGCCCCGCCGGGCAGACATATTTAGGTAGTAGTTATTTAAAATAACGTCCGTGGTGGCACTACCGCGTTGTCTTAAAGGTGCTGTGAAATGCAATATTTGCATGTTTCAGTGCTTGGGCAGCGTTGACGAAACTGGGGCATAAAAGATGGGTTAAACATCGGAAAACCCGGCACTCACGGTACTCTGGTATTTAGGAGTATATATGTATATGTATATGTCTAATATAGTATATATGTATATGCAAATCCTTCGTGAGTTGTCACAAAGATAAGAAAAAAAATTAAAAATTTTCGTGGACATATGCTCTTTAATAAACTTTAATAAAATTTTACTTTAAAATAAATAAGGAAGCCAATAATTGACCCCATTAAAAAATATATGGGATTTCCTCTATCACGCCCGACGATGCACCATCTGGTATATTCGACTTTAAGAAACTAGAATCTTAGACGTCCATTCTTTTTATTAATTAATTAATTAGTACACCACAACGTTTGGGCCAGTATGCATCTCTAATTGTTTTCAAGTGATAACTAAAAACTGCTCCCCAAGCTACAGCCACTACTTATATACTATTCGTTGTTTACCGAAGCTTGATCGACTTTTTTTGGGTTAACAAAGATAGTTTGATATTCGGGATATCAATACTATCTTTGCTAAATACATTCTGGTTCTTTGCAATTACTAAGTTTCTTTAATTGAATTTTTCTTTCAGTTGGTTACTTTACTAATAATTTTTCTTAAAGACCATTGTTTGCGGTGTTCTTTTTACCCTGTATGTTCGGCAAACCACGACCTCGCATTTTACCCCTGTCTATATGTTTTTTTTGTATTCTTTAACTCCAATTTTGAGGGTCCTTTTTATTTCTTTAATGTATACATTGCATTATTCACAAGAAATTTGGTAAATACAGTCTATTTAAAATATTGTCCGGTCCTGTCTAAGTAAGAATACTTGTTAGAGTGGTTTAGAATTTGAATGTTGTTTTAATTTCATACTTGTTCGCGATTCTGCGAATTTTTTTGAAGTTCACCTAAAATACCTACACACTGGAACTTTTTACACTGTATACTAAAGTACTCCAATACCTATTGGCTTAGAAATAATTGATTAAAAAAAAACAAAGATACCGGAGATAACATCGCCGTCCAATGTTTTTTTCAGTTTAACAATGGAATGCTTGCGGTTAGCAAAAAAATAAAAGTAGTTATTTTCGATAAGTTTAATTATAAAAAGAAAATAAAATAAAATAACGGAAATGTTAATTTCAGTTATCCGGAACCCTTTAATATACAATTATTCTAAAGTAGCTTACTCACTTACACTAAGAGCAAATAATTTCAAAGTTATTTGCATCCTATCTCAGGTTAAATAAACGTGTATTATTTAACAATATTGAAGGATTACCCGAGCTAAAGTTATATCCTCTCTAACAGTTTACAACTATTTATCTTGCGAATAATTATTCTCGAGTCGAGTACACTTACGTGTTTATTTTCCTTTAATAATTTTGTATGGTAAACATAGGTAGAAAGTTAGTTGGTATAAATATGATAATTCTGGTTAAGTTACAAAAGGTACAATGCTAAATAAGGAGTTTTTATCTGTTTGACCATAGGTAACATTTATTTTTTGCTATAGCACTTTTAAATTTTTTATAGAGTGTGTTTCTTTAATATTTTTAAAAAAATTTACAAACGGACCCTTTGGATTAAAGTTCAAAAAAATATTGCTATAAAGATGTCTTAAACCACTAAACTTTTAAATCGGAAAGCATTAAGGTTTTTAAAAATATTATATTTTATTTTAGGAATTTGGATAAACATAGGCACCCGCAATTTGGGGTAGATATTTATGTTCTCCAAGGCTTTTGTACGACAATATTTACAATTATCTGCTACCCAACATTTAAATCTGCAACACTTACGGCCGGGCGATGATCACGTTGTTAAATTTAGCAATGGACTTAGCAATTGTTAAAAGTTCACAACGGTTTAGAATGTTTAACAAAACGTCATTGTCAGTGTTATTCAATGATTTTAGTAGGCAACCTGTCAAAAACTGACATTTTGTTAAACATTCTAAACCGTTGTTAACTTTTAACAATTGCTTAGTCCATTGCTAAATTTAACAACGCGATCATCACTCGGCCGTTAGTGTTTTTTTCTTGTATCGTTTTTGGGGTTTTAAATTTGCAATTTAAAAAATGGTTTGTGTATACTTCACTTAATAAAAAAAACTTTTTATTCTGTGCATTTTTTGTTTGAATTGTGTTCTTTTTGAGTAAAAAAATATATATACAGTGTGTCCAAAATAAGATTGAACAGCATGGGGATCTCTGAAACGATAAGAGATGGATGGGTGGTTTAAATTTGGCGAAGTTGCGTATTCGGTAGCTTATTAATATACCGTTAAAAATATTTTGTACTCTCCGAAATATGGAGAAAAAATAAAAAAAAAATATTTTCGTTTTTATTTACTAGTTTATTTCAAAATTAGAAAAATTCTAAAGATACATTCTTACTAAAACCTTTTGCACTTTATGTATTGGTGAAGTTACAACGTTTCGTTTTCATTAAACCATCATTAACTTTTTTTTACGACCCTGGATTTTCTATTTAATTTTTTTAACCCCACATTACCCCAATTACAAAAATGTATAAAACTTAATATTTATTTAACAAATGTTGAACGCCCACATAAGAAATCGTGCGTTCCGTTTCTAACTAATTGTGACTAATGGAAAATATGTTTATTTAACAAAAAAAATATTAGGTGTCATTGTCATTGGGATAAAAACTACTTTAAAAAAATAAACAATCGAGGGCCGTAATTGAGAAAAATAGGTTGATGATGATGGTTTAGCTAAAACAAACCCTCGTAAGAACTTTTTGACTTCACCAATAAATAACGCACAAAAAGTTTCAATAGATTTTTTCTAACTTTTGAAATAAACTCAAAAAAATAAAAACGAAAATCAAAATGTCACTTTTCGGCCATATTTCTGAAAGAACAAAATATAACTTAAACTTTACAACGGCATATTATTAAGCTTCCCAATAATTGATCCCCATGCAGTTCATTCTAATTTTGGACACACTGTGTATGTCTACAATAGGAAGTGAGCAGTAGATATGGGGGTATTAAAGTCTATTTTAAACTGATAACAACAGCAACTAAATACGTACAAATCTGCCTTTTTTACAATAAGTGTTGGAAATGATGAATATGAATAAACATTGGGAAAATTGTCTATCTACATTTACAAAAAAAATCTTAAATCTCTACCACGCTATAGTTCAGGCGTAAAAAACTGAAAATTTTTCAGAATAAAAAAACACCCTGTATACGTTTTTATAAAATAGATTTTAGGATGTTTTTCTGTGTATTGTCCTTTCCATGCTAAGATAATTTTTCCATTAAAAGTAAACAATTTCAAAGATACTCTTGGCTGGATTGGCCGACTTGGCGCGAAAGTAAAAATTTCGAAAATCCAGAGAACTCCGAAACGCCGTCAATACGGAATTGAAAACAATTTGCCATTTTCCATTTTCATCGTATAGCGGTACTAGTTTCAGCCACAGAGCACCGCATTCATTTTCCAGACAAAATACAATGTGAGTGCTATAAACTAAATTCATTCGTTTTCCAGCCGACGAGATGTTGCCAATGTTTGTGTTGGCCAAGATGCGTTCGTGATTGTGCGGTATAAACATGGGCTACTTAGGCTGACTTGAGGGGTATACAAAATATCCAAAATGTGTTTGGCACGAATACAATGATTTACATTTCCTTAAAAAACTCTGTGTTATATTAAAAAAAAACCGCTAAATAAAAAGCTCCAAAAAATTTTACTTAAAGATATAAAAATAACAATTTGGCAAACATCCACCATAAGCTTCGAGACAGAATTTTTACCTTTACGATTTTATGACATTGTTAAGATGCTATGACAAATATAAATAGTTTTGTGATAGAATCCTTAGATAATAAAAGCCTTTAGTGATATTTAAGTACAAAAAGCATATTCGCTTATTAAGTGACTTTGAAAAAGGGCGAGTTGAGGACCTACCTTAGACAGATGTGTCAAAAGAAGAAGAAACTGACCTTTACGTATCAGAGCTTCGGGCACCAAACGACATAATAAAACAACAAAGCAATAAGATCGCCGACTAAGAATTTTGGCTTTAAGAGACTGTTTTAGATCGACCCGGGCGATTGCGAATATTTGGTTTTAGAAACACGGAAGGTTAGTCGTGATGCGTACAGTGTATCACCGAATAGAAATTTTTGCAAACGTAGACATCTTTCAGGTGAGGAATAGAATTGGGTGATCATTAGAATTGAATTTCGCTAGGGACAGGGATGTTTATTATATAAGAAGCGTAATAATACAGGGAGCCATTTAATATGAATAACTCTACACTTTATAAGTGGCTAAATGAGGGTCCTTAGAAACATTCAAAAGTAGTGGACCATATATTCTTCCATATCCAGAAAATTTATTGTTTATTTTAATTTTCATTAAAATATAAGCTTTTATTTACTGTAAAGGTGCATTTACTTTTGCAACAGATTAGCCAAAAGCACATATTAATGTAAAAAAAAATAATTTAAGTATTGGCTCAAAAAAATAGGGTAATAATATTGGTAATAAAATTGTCGTGTGAGAAATCAAGGATCTTCATTATATTATTAAATTGTGCTATTGATCATTCTTTTTGGCTTAATAACTAATTATTTATTAGCTATTGTATGCTAACCATAAAGTTAATAAAACCTAAATCCAAAAGGACGTATAATTTGTCACTTAGTATATTAACGCATCAATATTTATTTTT
This sequence comes from Listronotus oregonensis, assembly GCA_019359885.1. Lineage (NCBI taxonomy): Eukaryota > Metazoa > Arthropoda > Insecta > Coleoptera > Curculionidae > Listronotus > Listronotus oregonensis. The sequence goes on from JAHBCN010012271.1 coordinate 16,994, forward strand.
GTATTTATTTTTTAGTGGTTATATTTTAAATACGCTATATTTTATGAGGTGCAAAAACTGGCATAATTTTAAAAATTAGAAATTTTACATTTTTAGTAGCGGAAAAATAAAAAGGTTATCGTTAAATGAATGAAAGGTGGACTAAAAAAATGATTTACTACCTTCTTATTTTTGATTAAAAAATTAGTCTTAAATTGCTATCACTTAACTTTTTTGTATTTTTATTGGTAAATGGTATTAAAAAAAACATATTTTTTACTTACCCATTTAGTAACATTTCCCCCCTATTTTTAATCCAATAATTTATTGTATTTGGAAAAGCTTCTACGTAACATTCTAGTTGCACATCGGTGTTAAGTGGGGCCCCCAACAGCTGATTTGGCACTTTTATCATGGGGGCAACTAAAAAGATAATTAAGTGATTAGTTAAACTTAATTTTTTTTAAAGCATAGTCGTAGAGGGACATAATAAAATTTAAAAAAGTAATCTGAATAATACAGTGATCACCAAAATTTAAACACATAAAAAAACTATTATAAAACTTTTTTTCGGTCATGTGCATATTTGTCCACCATCTATATTTAGACCCAATACTGTTTTAAGCCGTCAAAGTTTATTAAAATATCTCTTAAACTTAAAGGTTTTTAATAAGTCAAATAATGGGTTAATCTGCCGAGAAGCTTTCTGAAGATATTGTGAAGGCTGCCAATGAGGTGAATATGAACCTATTACCAAGTAGGTAAATTAAAAGAAAGATAAGAGCAGTAATACACCTAATTTTTTAATTGCACATTAAATATTAGTATTACTAATAAAACCTACTCTAAAAATGTATAATATTGTTTCCTTTTTACAAATTATGTTACTAAAACAATAAATGTTTAAAATTCAGTATTTTTTTAATAGAGTCGTAGAAAAAATAATGTTAACAAACCTTGCGAAAAGTGTCTTTCCCGCACTCACGTGCGGAAAGGTATCACTTTTCGCACTTGTTAGAAAAACTAGCCTTTTGGCAATAGCCTCTACTTATCCAGTAACCTAAAAATTGATATTGTATTTATTTTATAGGCGTTGGTTGACAAAATAATTATAAAAATAAAATATATTTTTTTTAAAGTTAGGTTATTTGGCATGATGTTTAACAAGTTATTTAAAAAAGCTGTTTAAAATTAAATATTTAGTCGATGTGCAGACTTAAAAATACAAATTTTAAAAAAATTAAAAAAGCTTTTTTTCAATTAAATAACAAATCTCAACTTACTGCTATAGAATGAGTTTGCTAACTATAAAATGACCGATTTGATAATTTGTAACTCTTTTATGTTTTTTACATTTGGAAGTAAAAAACTTAAATTAGGATTTCGCAAAAACTCTAAGTGTGTAAACCTTTTTTCTAAAACCAATATTGTAATTTTAAAATCTAAACAAGGCAAATCATTGTAAAAATATTATCTTAACTTTATAAAAATAATCAAATATTAACATTTTTTAAAAACAATTTTAATCTTTTTTACTTTAACACTTTTTTGTACTAAGTTTAATATTTTGAAAATTATAACCATTCTAATATAGTATTGTTACAAAACTACTAATGTTAAATAATAATATTAAAAAGGTCTCTTTTCCCGTGGGTTTACTATATGTTAATTTAATAATCTTAATATAGCTCTTAGAAAAACAGGTTTTACACAAAGTACTTGCAAAATTTTAGTTTTTATTTTTTTCTTTGTTTTAAATGTGAACAAACATACAAAATTTTAAATTATAGAGTTGGTTGGTCATTTTATAGTTAAAAAACTTATTTTAAAGCGAAAAATTCAGGTTTGTAATTCAATTCCAAAAATTTCCTAAATATTAATTTTTTTAAATTTTTGCTAAATTTTTATTTTATTGTTTGCACACTAACTAAGAATTAAATTTTAAACAACTTTTTCAAATCATTTTTTTAAAAACATGCCAACTTACCTTACTATTTCATATTTTAATTTAACTATTATAATATTTTTTTCAAGTGGCGTCCATAAGGTAAATGTCAATATCGATTTTTGGGTTACTGAATAAGCAAAGGCGATTACAAAAAAAGGTTTTCTTAATAGTATTTTTCATATGTGGCCAACTTTTTGGCGGTTACAGTACAAGTGTATTTCCTACTGTTGTCTATTTATTCATAACTAAAATGAATAGTTCAAAAAAATATTGGGTTGTCGTTTAAAAATATACATATTTTTTTGCTTGGCTACATAATGTAAACTTATTCTTACAAAATGAGACGGTTTTTAAAATTGTTTATTTTACCCACAGTTTTTTCCTTTTGCTAATTATTTTATTATTCTTAAATTATTTATTGACACAATTATAATCATAAAATTTAAGCTTACATAATGTATAATCCCACTACACTTACAATTTACATTTAAAGCGATTCTTTTGCTAACTGCTGGTGGTACATCGTTACTGGCAATGCAGAGGTAAGCACCCATTTGTCTTCTGTCTAATCTCCAGAAGTGTAGGTTGGTGCCATTAAACATCTCTACTGCAAATAAAATTGATTATTCATATAATTTTATTCTGCGTAGACATATTAAACTTTGAAATGGTAGAATATTAATGCTTTGCCTTTGTCACGGCGACGATTTGGTACATTTTTTAAAGGAATTGGTGTTAAACAAGTAAAAAAATGTTTTTCTATTTGGAAATTTGCTATTTTTTTGTTTACAAATAATTATACACTAACCTTTACAACAAAAACCACCACCAGATACTGGCCGCAATTTTGACTTTCTCGCCAACTGCTTATTTGTCTTTAAGAATCTTTTTTCTAATTAGGGTTTCCTAATTAGTAATGATGCTTTGTTAGAAATTTTTATTAGGAATTCAGTAAAGACATAATAAGCTAAAAAATAAGACGAAGTTTTATTTACACATTTTGTAACACCTGTGGGAAGCAGCAGCTAGAGCAGCTCTTGTCCACCTTAATCACTCTGTAGTAATTTTTTTAAACATTTTGTTTTTCTTTCGTCGCGGCATTATCACTTTCTTTATCGAGGATACTCTGTTTTAAAACTAACGCTGGAAAAATCCTCGGTTTATTGTTGCACTCCGTATTTGTTTTAAGTAAACTTTGTATAAAAATATCTAACATAACATCGTCACTGAGAAATCAAACTATGATTTAAAAAAAAAGGTTATTAAAATTAAACAAGATGGAGAGAAAGCCAGCTTTAAATTTGGAGTCAGCTTCTATTGCCGGTTTTTTGTGAAGCTGAGTGTATAAATTATTTTAAGTGGCTTAACTTTTTTACTTAACCTTTAAAAATTTTAACAACATTTAAATTTTTGTAATATTTAAGTTTAATATATAATAAAATATAAATATGGTACAGTTTAGTAAAAAAAATATATTTTTTTATTACAAAAACATTTATTATTTAAATAACCAAATATATATTAAATTCAAAACTTTTAAAGTACATTTTTTTAACTGGTTATATAAATTATCTTAAAATTCAAATAATGTCCTATTTTCGTTTATGACAATATGAAAGAAATGATACAAACGCACACTAAAAATGTAAACAAATAAAAACAACCTTTTATTAAACTATACCCACAACTTAAAAGTTAAAAAGCCTATTACAACATAATACCAGATTTATTAAAATATTATTCCAATTTTCATTAAATTAAAATTTATTAAAAATTTAAACATAAATTGGGTTTGTCATAAAAACATTAAATATTTATTTTTAAAGAGTTAATATTAGGTTTTTTACCATACATAAAATACATAGTGAATATTAAAATTTTAAAATACTTTATTTTATTTACTGATGCTGTAATTTTTTTATATATAAGATATAAATACTACCATAAATTTAGTATTAAAATGTTTGTTTAACATTAAAATCTAAATTAAAATGATAAATAATTTAAAAACCACCTGCACCACCTTCAGCATAAAACATAGCACCTAATAGGGTATCCTTATGATTTTCAGGGAAATAGCCTGAAAGCGCTGGTATTTGTATTGTGGTAATACGCTTACAAATATATTTAATACGAGTCGTTTTCTTATTAAGATAGCCGTCAAGTTTCAAGGGGGGCAGTTTAAGGGTAAAGTGGATTTTCGTGACAAAAAGATGTGTTTGGTATGGGCCTTTTAACATATCTGTCAACTTTTAAAAAGAAACAAACTTGCTTTAGTTGTCTCTCTAAATAGATTCTGGGACAACCGCTAAAAAGCTGAGTAGGAGCGGTTAGTAAATCGTTTTTGGGAACGAAAAACTTTAAAGTAATTTAAACTAAAAACCTTGGGGCTACCAACGCTGTGGGTACCAAGAAAGCCAAAACAAGTGTTTGTAATTTGAAATAAGGTTATTTTAGTGGTTTAAAGCTAAAGTTTTCCTTTAGATAATAAAATGAAAATGGTAAAGTACTGCAAGGTTTGGTTTAGTTTAGTATATAAATTAGAGTTTGACTGATGCTAGACGGATTGTACATAGCAAAAGGCTTTAACTAAAATTGCTTTGGTTTATTATTACATGTAGGTACCGATAATTACGTTAAAATGAATGCTTAATGCTTGGATCGGTTACCGCCGAAAGATACATTGTGTAGTAGGTAATTCATAATTTGCCAAAAAAACTGACGGTCTTCTTTTTATGACAACATATAGATGTCCGAGAAAATGTGAGACATCTTCCGGATAGGAAAAAAAACACGAGAAAAGAATATTACAAGTTCATAACAACTTCTGCCGTATAAGCTTTCTCTTCGGAGATATTGGCTGGTAAAGAGCTCCAATAAAATAAAGTTTTTTAGACATAATTACTGAACTACCAGGTATATTCCAATTTTAATATGAAAAAGAGATGGCACCAAGCAAGATTTTTTTAATACTATCACAGAAAGTGTTGTAAATTACTTACAGCTGCAGGGATGGACTAGTTGTGACACTCATGACCCCTATTTTACGCTCTGTATTGATAAGAACTTTGAACATTTGAACGTTTTTCACAAACCTTTAACTATTGGTCAAAAATTAGGTACACTTCATTAATGTCGCTAATCCTAATCGATTTTGAAAAAACGTCACTTTATTACGTCATCTATTTGGCGTATTTTGACAAAAGGTACATCTTTGTTTTCAGCGTGTCCCACGCAGTTCTTGCCATATGGGAAATTTTTTACTGACAGTCGAAACAAAATCATTTTGATGTAGAAAAGTTCTGCTTATTTAAAAACTAAAAATCACTACGCAAAACGTTTAAAAATACCAGCAGTATACAGAGTAGCGACAAAAACGAAAAATTTATCCAAGACTAAAGTAATTCTTATTTTGCAATATTCAAAGAAAAGTTATTTAAAGGAATTATTTAGAATTTAATTTTTATATCTAATTACGAAATCACAGCCACCTACGAAAAATATATATTTTTGTATTTCAGTAAATCAGAACGGAATAAAAAGTAAAAAGCTTTAATATAAAACAAATTAATGTATCACTTATAACAAAAGAAAATTAGTATAATTCAAATTTTAATATAGCCACCTTCTTTTCCATGCATTTTTCTGTTAACTTGAGAAATTTTGAAACAACTTTTCTCAAAACAACTTGAGGGATTTCTCGAGCACACTGGGTTATTATCCTTTCTAAGCTATCGATATTTTGAAATGGTCCGTGAGAATACACTTTTTCCTTTAAATATCCCTAAAGGAAGTAATCCAGTGGGTTCAGGTCGGGTGACCTCGCCGGCCAATGAATTTCTGAAAATCTTCCTATCCAACGCCCCTGGAACATTTCCTGAAGAAACTCGTTAACAGCTCGAGAACTATAGCATGGCGCACCATCATGCTGATACCACAAAGTATTTCTAATGTCACGTGGAAGGCCATTAATAAAGTTAGACAACTGTTTTCCCAAAAAATGAAGGTAAACATCCGATGTTATATTACCCCGGAAGAAAAATGGGCCTATCAGTTGATTATCTAAAATTCCGCACCACACATTTGTCTTAAAAGAAAACTGATCCCGACAATGGATAACAAACCGCGGGTTAGTTGTACTCCACCATCGATAGTTCTGGGAGCTAACAACTCCATTTGACGGCGATTTTCAACAACGGCTTGTATAATTTGCAAGTCAAAATCTTCATCATCTTCGACCTGAACTTGATTTTTTTATTGAATCTGTTTTCACACTTCCACTACCTTTAAATTTTGCCATTATGTGTCCAACAGTTTGATGAGATACAGATATTTCAGGATGCCTTTCATTGAAAATCTCAGCGGCTCCTCTAAAGGTTTTGTAGTTGTCACCCTCAATTAAAACAATTTCAATCTTCTGTTCCGTGGTTGTTGGAGGCATAATAAATCAAAATGATAAATGGATAAACTGAATTTATAACTGTACTTCTGACTAGAAATAATGTCAGTGTTTATGTCAGTTATTATTGGCATAGTTACCTTCAGGTCCGATAATTACCTTTGTTAATTTTTGACAAAATTTTTTAATGTAAAATAAAAAATACCATTTTTTTCGTAGGTGGCTGTGATTTCGTAATTAGATATAAAAATTAATTCTAAATAATTCCTTTAAATAACTTTTCTTTGAATATTGCAAAATAAGGGTACTTTAGTCTTGGATAAATTTTACGTTTTTGTCGCTACTCTGTATACTGCTGGTATTTTTAAACTTTTTGCGTAGGGATTTTTAGTTTTTAAATAAGCAGAACTTTTCTACATCAAAATGGTTTTGTTTCGACTGTCAGTAAAAAATTTTCCCATATGGCAAGAACTGCGTGGGACACGCTGTATAAAATGTTCTCGCAAGTATATCAGAATTTACGGACCCCATGTTGAACCCTCCTACAAAGTTTTCAACTAAAAGTTTAAATTTTATTGTAACCTTTATGTTGGTGACAGGAGAAAATTCCTCTTTTTCGTATTTAATCCGATCGAACATAGGAGACTAACAGTGGAAATAAAATGACGGTTTTTTTAAAACGGTTAGGATTGGCGACAGGACGTTAAAGAAGGGGGGTGATGAATGTCTAATTAGGATAAAATTGGTAGTTCAATAATTATGCCTAAGAAAACTTGATTCCATTGAAGATGTTTGGGATCCAACATCTCCGAAGAGGAGCTGTATACTAAAAAAGTTTATCTAAACTTATAGTATTCTTTTCACGTGTTTTTTTAAATCAAGATTTCTACATTTTCTTGGACAACCTGAATTTACGGGCATCAACGGGTTTATGTAAAGTAGCTAATTGTAGATGTAAGTAAGTAATAGAAATTTTTTCGGCGTAAATTAATTGGCTGCAAAAAAGTAAACTGCCTAATTAACTTTTTTCTAAATATTTTAACATTGTAATAATATTTGAAATTATATATTTTACTTGTCGTTGGTATTAATGGTTTCATTATTTAAAATGTTATGACATTCTCTTGTTTATAAGTCGTTGTTAGCATTTAAGAAAATTTACTTTTATTAAAATAAACACCGTGACTCTTATTTTAATTTTTAGAATTTTACAAATTCATCTTCTTGATCTTTTATTTTAAATTTTCATGACTAGTCTTTGTTTCGCTATTTCTGCTTTCGGATAATTGCTGCCACTGTTTATACTAATTGCTGCCAATGTTTTATAACACTGGCAGTAATTAGATTTACATTTTATTAGAAACAATACATTTAACATCTACACAACACCAAGGCTGACTAACTTTTTAATCATTTAAAATCTGTATTTGATAATTACGTATTAAATTCGCTATCTGTTATTTATAATCAAAGTTAAATTAGGCTTTAATATATAAACATTTTAAATTACAACGAATTTATAGCAAAATACGTTATAATGAACCAATAAAAAATATATAAGAGGCAAAGTTAACCTATTTACAAAAAATAATTATGGACCTATTATATTAAATATAAATTACAAATAAAATTAATATACACACTCTATGTTAGCAAACTTATACCTATTTCAATTAAATACTATTTTACCTATATATTTAAAAAATAATAACAAAACATGAACAATGTTAAAGACTACAAAGTCTTTGTAAACAGTAAAAAAAAATCGCACCTCTGGTATATTTAGGTTTTGCCAGCCTTGGTTAATTAAAAAAAGTTTTGCAGGCCTTGGTTAGTTAAGAAAAAAGAGAAAAATGTAATTTTATTATTGGTTTAAGAAATTTAATTTATTTAGACACATTTTAACATAAGATAAGTAATTTTTTAAAATTTTCATAAATTTATGTTTTTTGGAGAGTTTACTATATACATATTTTTAAAAATATTTTTTTATATACCCTTTATATAAAAATTGCAAGCACATTTTTATACAGGTATATTTGGCTAAATCCCAGCTTTTTCATGTAAGAGTTTGAAGTAACTTATTAGTTATGTTTACCGCCTAATTTATTATTAATTAACAAAATATGTTTTTATAATTTATATGCAATATAGTTGACGAATTTCTGCAATGATATCTTTTCAAAAATAAAATATATAAAATAAAAATAAATTTGCTTAATAAAAGTTTTTAATTTTTAAATATTTTTACCACAATCTTTTAAATTAAAATAATATGATGATTTTTTGCATAATGTTATTTTTCGTGTTATGTAAAATGCAATTTAAGTCGAATTAAATAATAATTAAAATTATTCATGTTAAATTTTTAGACCATAATGGCGCTCTTTCCGGGTGTAAAACAACTAAAATGTAAATTATATTTCTAATTAAGGACCGTCACAAATGGTTGATATATTTTAATTTAATAATAATTAAGCTTATATTTTTATTGCTTTAAAATACATTTACATTAATTAAAAATAAATAAATAAATAAAATGTTAGGAAATGTATTAAAAGCTATAAAATTAAATTTGCAAATTTGGCAGTTCTTTAGATTTTACGATGTATGCTCAACACATTGAAAGCAATAAAATCGCTCCGGAAAGACAAAATGTGCCACAAAGTTTACATTTGCGTAACATGTTTCTTTCATTGGTTTAAAAATATGGACAGCGAAGTGAAATGTTTAACTAATTTTTAATGAGATTTACCTTAGATATTGAAGACGTTTAGTCTTAAGTCAATAATAAAAAGTAATTACTTTTGTTGCAAATATTTAACACATTCCTAAAGCAAGGCATCGTAGATTAGTTTAGATTAGATTATTTGAGCGGATTGGCAAAAATGACCTCCACCACTGCAACATTACCAGATTTATTGTGGTTTCTCCTATTATTTTTTAGAGTGCCTTGTCCAGGCCCGTCTTCTTAACTAGACTCCAGAGTCTTGACACTTGCCAGTCCATATATCTCGCCGGTTTTGGCTTTTCCTCACCAAGCCCAGTAAACCTAAGCCTACATAGTGCTTCACAGTGGCACTACACATAAACGGCTGTTTCTTCAGCCTCCTGGCAGAACCTACACAGGCTATCCTCTACCAGGCCTATTCTTTCCAGGTGCTTGTTGAGTTGGCAATGTCCTTTTAGTTGACCTACCGTTATCCTTACGACCTTACGACTGTGGCTCAGTAGGTCTGAAGTAAACTTGGCCGAGCAGGTCTTAATGAACTGCTTTGTCTGTCGTCCTGGTGTTTGTACCCACCAGCTTTAAAACTCTCTGTCTACCCAACTTTAATAGATGCTTTAAAGAGGCCTGCCGAGATTCCACAGAATAGTCCGGGCCTATCATTTCCATGGCTGATCCTGTTTTGGCTAGGTCGTCGGCCTCTTCGTTACCTGGATGGCCCTCGTAGCCCGATACCCAGGCTACCGTAAGTTTGTTTGCAAAGCCGGGGCTTTTCCAGGGCTTGGGATCTCCCCACTAGTTTGGAATTAATTTTTGGAGAACATGGCCTTCAGGGCCAAGCGTTCAGTTCTCCAAAATCAGTTCTCCAATACGAAGGCATCGTTTCCTATGCAAAAGTAAGAATGTTTGGTAATTTATTATTTTGTTAAGCTGTTATTTGTTTGAAGTAAAAATGTTTTTTATCAAAACTGTTATAATAACAAAAAAATAAGAAAAAAGCATTTTTTTAAATAATATTTTGATAACAGTGGGTGATAAAAAATGAATCTAAATAAATTTATTAAAAATGATGT
>JAHBCN010012272.1:0-26975 GCA_019359885.1 Listronotus oregonensis
TTTTAATTTTTTGTTTCAAAAGCGGAGCAAGATATAAAAAAAAATACTAAGAGACAAAATTTGTATTTTTTTCCCTAACCTAAAAAAAAGTATAAAAATTGCAAAAATGTTTTCCTGAGACACCACTGGATTTATTATTTGTAAATAAATTAGGCCCTTATTACTAGAAATAACACTGACAATTTCAAGGTAAAAAAGTTCTGAGAAACTATGCATTTTTGAACCCATATTTATAGACACTTTTTTAAAACTTTTTAAATGGTGAAATACCTCCCGAAATTTGGCCGTGCATTTTTCGAACACCCTGTATATCTTGAAAACTACTTGACCTATGCAGATGAAATTTGGCAGAAAGGTAGATTATGAATAGGAGACATAGTTAAGAAAGGATTTTAGAAAACTCCCCCTCCCTTAAAGGAAAGAATGGGGAGTTAGAGTCTTTGTCATTTCTGGACTAAGAAGTGTGATTATAAATGAATTGTTTTAACGTTTTTGGAATTACATCTCTCATCATCATCATGATTTTCGAAGTTGCAAATATGGGTGTTGGCGACTTGGTAATTAGGCTTTTGATTGAAAGTGGTAGTATTTTTTGAACTTCATCCCCTAAAAGATTAAAAGCGGGGGGGAGATGGGTGAAAGTTTGCATAAGAAATTCATACTAACGTATTCACAAACACCATTTAGTGTGTGAAGTGTGTGATGGAAGGCGGAGGCGAAGGGGGGTTACCCGCGAGAACGAAAAAAAAACATCGAAAATCGTGTGTACTACACAAAGCGGCGGAAAGCTGTTAATTAAAACTGGCGCGTGATAAACCAACGTCTTTAAATTTCACCTAGTCTTTACCTACTAAAGTGCGGTGGGAATAGTAATATACAAAAAAGGAAAATGCATTTACTCCCTCGGATTAGTTGATACCTGACGCGTAGTGCTAAGCTTTAAAAATCCAGGGGATCAAAAGGCACTTTACTTTTAAGTAATGTATTTGATTTTTTCTGCTCCCTTTTCTTGCAAAATTTTTATTAGTTTTACTCGAATAAAATAAAACCAACCAGTTTAATGCTTCTTTTTGTCATTTGTCAAAATTGCAAAACAAGATTCAAGGAACATAAAGCTTGTTTATCAAGACTAAGAGAAAAGGAAATTTTATAAATTATTTTCTAGATACAGAACATACATTTTAATAATGTATAACTTACAAATACCGCATTCAGCATCGTAAGGCCGAAAGTTGAATATATAAGAAAATTTCAAAGTTTATTAAATTAGATAATAATAATAATATTAATAATGATATTGCTTCATAGTCATAAAAAAGACTACGTAATGTAAATGTGCTTAAATAGATCTAGAAATCCTCAATAATATTTTTAGAACATACAATTAAACCTCTTACAATCACTGAAAAATTCACAAGAAAGTAGTGTACGGTATGACATTTAGATAAAAATTGTGTTTTTTTTATTACGTAATATTGTTTATATTTAAGTTAAATAATTTTAGTTTATCACTGTAACGTATTGAAGATCTAGTTGTACTACGAAAAAGCTGTCACGGCAAAACATAGTGTATAAAAAGTAACCTATGACAAACTATATTTCGTTTATTTTATTTTTTTATATAGTTCTAAATTTTTCAAAGATATTTTGAACAAACCAAAATATAAATTATCAAAGGCATCAAAAGGCACTTTACTTTAAAGTAATGTATCTGATTTTTTCTGCTCCCTTTTCTTGCAAAACTTTTATTAGTTTTACTCGAATAAAACAAAACCAACCAGTTTAATGCTTCTTTTTGTCATTTGTCAAAATTGCAAAACAAGATTCAAGAAACATAAAGCTTGTTATAGACTAAGAAGGAGAATAGGAAATTTTATAAATTATTTTCTAGATACAAAACATACATTTAAAGAATTTATAACTTACAAATACCGCATTTAGCATTGTAAGGCCGAAAGTTGAATATATAAAAAAAATTGAAGTTTATTAACCCATTAAGTACTAGCGTTCCATATATGGAACGCAAATCAAAGCATCATAAAATGGTTAAAAATAAGAGTGTACTTGCATAAAATCTTCGTAGGTTGATATTTTCAGGTTGTATTGTATTGTATTGTAATGAACGGGGTCGCTCGGCTCTAGTGTAGCCCTCCTTCACTTCGACCTAAATAGATCTTTTGTGAATACCCTTCGTTGTTTAGTGCCCAGTAATTCCTATACCTTTAGCAAAGTTCAGGATACTACGCGGTGCAAGCTGAATAATATCTCTAGGAGTAGGATATACCCCTTCGAGGTATTTAAGCCGTTGTCGGGTCAGTCTCTGCAATGCAATTTCATTGCCCTCCACTCCTTCATGTCCTGGTACCCACTCCAGAGTAACTCTGTTGTGTTTGGCCAGTTGGTTTAGTGATTGTCGGCATTCCCAGGCCAGCTTTGAATTAAAAGAGCATGAAGTCAATGCCTTCAAAGCAACCTGGCTGTCCGATAAAATATATATGGTTGCGCCTCGAAGGCCTTTTTTGCACATTCAGAAGCGCAAATGTCAATTGCATAGATTTCAGCTTGGAAGATGGAGGGAGCCCTGCCGAGAGACTTTGATATATTTTCAGGTTGCTGAATATACTGGTAACGTGTCATATCAGTTTAAACATCGAGTAAACGAAAAGAGTTCTTTAAAAGTTATTTGCTCCGTTCAGCTGTCCGGTGCATACACGAAAATGGCGCGTCGAGATGTGTAAGTACATATTTTAATAAGTTTAGGAATATGAAGACTGAAACTAATACTATATTAATAAATTTTGATGTACTAAAATTTGAGTTTCATTTAAAAAATCATTTAATATGCCTTTGTTTTTCTTATTTTCGCATTTTTTTCTGCCGTTCCTTATATGGAACGCTAGTCTCTTAGCCTACATAAAAAATCTGTATGTTTTTTTAGGTTAACGGTGCAGCAGGTTGCTGATATGTTTAAAACTGAAGACACAATGACAAAAAACCTTCCGAAAAAAGTTATTGGGACTCGGGAGAAGATCTTAGAAATATTGGGGTTTACAAGGAAATGCGTAGAGATAGATTTATCGAAATAATGAGGCATATACACTGTGCCGACAACACAAAACTAGAACCAAAAGATAAGATGACAAAATTAAGGCCATTGATGAATAAAATGAAACAACAATTTTTACGTCATTTTGTACCATCACAAGAAATATCATATGACGAAAGCATGATTGAGTATCATGGCCATCAGGGCTGCAAACAATTTATCCGGGGAAAACCTATCCGCTTCGGATATAAGTGTTGGTGCATAAACTTCCAAAAATGGATATTTAATAAATTTTGAAGAATCTCCCCAGATATTCGGCTTGATGAAAAAAATCATTTGGTGGAATATATTCCCAACAACAAACGCCGACGATGCTCCGGACAAAACCATAGAGGCAGTTCTGTGCGCACACAGTGTCGCAAATGTGACGTAGGACTATGTATTGAGTGTTTCGTTTATTTTCATACTAAATGAAATAAAAAAACTTGTTTTATAAATTTAATGATTTAAATAAATGTTTGATTATCTTTTTAAAATTATTTTTATATTAGTAATTTTACGAACCCTAAAAGACTAGCGTTCCATATATGGAACGGCCGCCATCTTGGAAATAATAAGATGACATTGTACAAATTGACCTAAAACGTATTTTTATTGCTAAGTAGATTATTTAAATATAATTTACTCCTTAATATTCCGAATATAAAAAACTCAGTCCTTAATGGGTAAAATAGGTAATAATAATAATATTAATAATGATATTGCTTCATAGTCATAAAAAAGACTACGTAATGTAAATGTGCTTAAATAGATCTAGAAATCCTCAATAATATTTTTAGAACATACAATTAAACCTCTTACAATTACTGAAAAATTTACAAGAAAGAAATGTAGGTATGACATTTAGATAAGAATTGTGTGTTTTTTTTTTATTACGTAACATTGTTTATATTTAAGTTAAATAATTTTAGTTTATCACTGTAACGTATTGAAGATCTAGTTGTACTACGAAAAAGATGTCACGGCAAAACACAGTGTATAAAAAGTAACCTATGACAAACTATATTTCGTTTATTTTATTTTTTTATATAGTTCTAAATTTTTTAAAGATATTTTGAACAAACCAAAATATAATTTTTTGTCACTTAAAATTTAAAGAGACGTTGTCCTTTACTTTACGCGTTACTAAGATTTTAAGGCATCATTTTGACAATACCAACATTACTGTTTGAGTAATTAATTATATTTGCACCTATTTTTTCTTAAAAGTGATTATAGTGATTTTTACCAAATCAAAATATTAATTATTTGTCACTTAGAATCGTTAATGATCAAAAAACGGGCTGTTGTCACTTTTTTCTCAGGAGAAAGGTAAATAATTTTTCCTCCTAGGGAAAAAACCTACTTTGCTCTCTCAAACGAAAAAGAAAAATAACATATTTTAAAAAATAACATGTCAGTTTTAGTTGTGGGTATGAAGTAACCACTTTCCTGTATACATTTTACATAAATAAGGGCATAGACAGAGTTGTTAAAAAATACAGTTAATGAGTGTTACATCACACATACTAAAAGTTTGTATCTGCAGTGCTCAATAATATTTAAATGTATTTTAGACAGACCTCAAATTAAATTAATTTTCATTTAACTCCAAATTTTTGTCGTGACGACTCTGCCGGCAAGCAACAAATATTATGTACCATTTTGATGGCTTTTCTCCATTGTTTTCCAGAAGGAAGTGACAACAAAGGCCTATTGTCTTTCCAACTTCCAAAAACATCCAGAATAATGCGACAAACAATATACGCGAGTTGGCTGGAATGTTTTGAAACACTGTTATTTCATAAATTCCGGGATAATGGACTTAAATTTAGGTGTAAACAACTGAATGACTGACAAAACTTGTTTGCGCTTAACTCGAAAATAATTGAAAAATAAATAAATAGGATTAAGTAAAAAAACTAGTAAAAATTGATTGATTGTCAATCAAAAATATATTATTTTGTAAGGTGGATGGTAGCTTGACTTGATATCTATTTTAAAGTCTGTAAAATGAGATGAAATGCTTACAGCCTAACGTGAATACAATTTAGGTCTCAAATCAAAGTTCATTTTAAAATTGTCAAAATTTTTATTTGAAACTCTTAAGTTTTTACAAATATAAGTCAGGTATTTTATCAAAAAAGAGTTTATATTTTGGGCAAAAAAATTCCTACAAAAGTATAAACCACTTAAAAAAATCATATAAGAAATTTGCTATTGAAAAAACGAAAAAAAAATATTTAAAACTAATAAAAAAGCTAAAATACAGATCGTCTCAGAGTGAACTTTCCTTTTCCAACAATGACAAAAGTAATAGATTTATTACAAAAATAGGAAAGATTACACATGCGGATTTACTTTTTAAAAATAATTTTGTTTAGATGGTGAGCCTCCTCGTCAGAGATATGGGAAGACGTAAGCGGCATCAAGTAGTAAAACGTACCGGACACTACCAGGTCAACAAAAATCTATGTTGATCTTCCTGCTAATACTGAGAAGCGCAACCAACGGATCAAAGATGTAATTAACTAAATTGAAATTGTGTTATGCCAGCGTGTTTTTCAACACTTACGCACCTGTTTAAAACAGTGTTATGAGCAAATGGACAACATTATTGCTAAATCTGCCTTCTAACTCTTCCGTTTTTTTCTAATATATTGATAATAGGTTTATAACTTTTTCTTTTTGTATTGTTTGAAAAGGCAAATTTACTCAGAGACACCCTGTACAAAACACAAAAGTCAATATTCTGTCAAAGTCTAGCGTTTATTATGACATACCTATTTGTAAGAAAAACGTACAGTCCGGGAGGCCACCGCAAAAACAAGCCAATAAGAGATACGCATGAAACATTTTTTATATTACTATGAACTATAGTCAATTCAAAGCCGCACTGCTGCCTTAGCTCAGCGGGTTCAAATTGCAGTTTTTTTACTTTAAAAAAATCGTGTAAAATCGGTTTTTCTAATATCACTCGAAAACTATTGATTTTAGGAAAAAAAGGTATATAATCAAAATTGATGGTCTAATAAAACTATGTCATTTTTTTTATGAAATTTTTTGTAGCCCTTTTAGTTTTATTTTAAAAACTCAAAGAGTAACAAAAAAATGTAATAAACAAAAAATATGCCTCTTAATAAGCTCAATAAAAAAGGTTTATACATATTTTAAATAAAATAAGTAAGAAAGGAGATTTTAAAAAGTAATTTTGGCCATTAAAAATTTCGCTAATAATATTTTTTTGTAGTACAAGTAAGTATAATAGCTTCGATCCATTTAAAAATTAATTTAAAATGTTCTATTTATTGAATGAAAGAAACTAATACACATGTGCCTTAAGGCAATGGGGGATAACCTGGTGGCACGGATATTTTATTTAATTTTTTTTGGTCCAATAACTGTACCGATTCCGATCTACTTGAAACTTTAACTAAAATGGAATTTAAACTTTATTTAATTAAAAAATAATAATAATAAGTGCCTCCTTTATCTGGGTGTTATTATCTGACAGGACGCTTAACATTTCTTGATCTCCTACGCTACTATGTGTATAGCTCATCGTTAAAATATTTTTATTATCGATTTAAATATTAATATCAATAACTTATAAAGACAGTTACTTGTTGAAAAAATTTTGATCATATTTTTAACATAAGAAAAAAAATATAGTTTATTTAGCATTAAACTTTTAAAACATTTCTCCTATTAAACTATCTATTTTTTCTAGGCTTAAAGCCATTCTTATTTAAGTTATGTTATTTACCCATTTATTTACTACTTTAAAATTTAATTAAATTAAAGTTTAAACATTTATTCAACTAAAAAAAATAAATAAATAAACTATAAAAAAAAATTCATGCTAAAAATATGATTAAAATTTTCTCAAAATAATTTTGAACGAGTAAGTGTCTTTATAAATTATTAATATTAATATTTAAATCGATAATAAAAATATTTAAACAATTAGCTATACAAATAGTAGCATAGAAGATCGAGAAATGTTAAGCGTCCTGCCAGGTACATAACACCCAGATAGAGGAGGCACTTATTATTATTTTTTCAATTAAATAAAGTTTAAATTTTATTTAAGTTAAAGTTTCAAGTGGATCGGAATAGGTACCGGGTGACTTCGTACAAACTATCACCCCCCGTAACTTTTTCATTTTTTATCGTACGAGAAAAAAAAACTGTCATAAAAGGGAAATTTTTTCCGTTCCAAATCTGCATTGTAGTTTCCGGTAACTTTGCATATATATACGGGGGGCGACAAAGAGTTTTTTTTAATGGAACGCCCTGTATATTTTTAGCTAAAATAAGAGACCTTTTTTGTCTGATTTCAAATAATCATACAAATTAACATTTGGTTCAGCCGTTCTTGCGTTATTTAAGTTTAAATTAGCATTAAATAACTGTTAGTGTGACCTAAAGTTTGCTTATAAATAAATTATAATAAAACAGCCATTGACAGAACTGAATAAACAATGTTTTACAATATTAATCAGAATGAATATTACCCCCCTCATTATCAATGCATTCTTGATAAACGGCTTTTAAGTGCTCAATTGCATTCTATATAAAATTACTATTTCTCCCATTTAGATATCTTACTTCTTGAGTAATAGAATGTTTCATGTCCTCAATATTGCCAAAATTATGCTCATACACTTTATTTTTAATATATCCCCACAGAAAATTGTCCATAGGCGTTAGATCGGGACTATTTGAAGGCCACGCAATAGTCCCGTTTCTTCCAATCCATTTACTGTAATTTGTATTTAAAAAATTATTTACTCCACGTATCACATGTGGTGGGGCACCGTCATGTTGAAAAATTATGTTCATATACTGCCTCAACGGTAAGTTTTCTAGCATGTCTTGCAGGTATGTTTCCAGAAATTGGTGAAATTGAACTTCTCTGACGAACTGAGGATTTTGTTGTGCCCAGTGTCGATAATTTTGTCGGTTTGGTAATCCACTTGTGGAAAAACTTGACTCATCGGTCCTAATATTTTTTCGAAGAAGTCTCTTTCATTATTCAATCTATTCAACATAACGCTGCAGAAATTGAGTCTTTGATTCTTATGCATTTGTGTTAATTTTTGAACTCTATGATATTTGTAAGGCTTAAATCCATATTTTTTTAAAACTTTTCGGATATACTCACGCGAACTTCTTCGTGGTCCGTAACGAGCACGCATTTCTTTAGAAGTAGTCCGTATTGACTGAGTGGGGTTTTCCACATAATGCAAAAGAATATTCAAATCGTGATTTTCAGTATTTTCATTTAGTTCTCTTTTTTTTCTTTGCAAACTTGACGTTATTCTAAATTTGGTGAAAATAGTTTTGATTGTGCATCTTGTGGGAATCGGACCATCAGGATGCCTTGCCGCGTAGGCACGTCGAGTAGCAGAAGCATTATAATTATTTTCAGCAAACAAACAAACAATATTTCGTTTTTCTGGCATAGAAAACACCATTTTAAAAATGTTTTCATGGCCTACTATTCAAAAAGTTATTGGCCTTTATGCAGCGGTCATGAGAGCATATATCAAGATAATCAAATTTAAACTTAAATAACGCAAGAACGGCTAAACCAAATGTTAACTTGTATGGTATATTTGAAATCAGACAAAAAAGATCTTCCATTTTAGCTAAAAATATACAGGGCGTTCCATTAAAAAAAATACTCTGTCGCCCCCCGTATATATATCGGAATATATACCGGAAACTACAATGCAGATTTGGAACGGAAAAAATTTTCGTTTTATGACAGTTTTTTTATTTTTCTCGTACGATAAAAAATGAAAAGGTTACGGGGGGTGATAGTTTATATGAAGTCACCCGGTACAGTTATTGGACCAAAAAAATTAAATAAAATATCCGTGCCAGCAGGTTATCCATGTTTCATTCAATGAATAGAACATTTTAAATTAATTTTTCAATGGATCGGTGCTGGTATACTTACTTGTACCAAAAAAATATTGTTATTAGCGAAATTTTTAATGGCCAAAATCACTTTTTTGCTTATATCTACTTTATTACTTATTTAATTAAAAATATGTATATTACCTTTTTTATAAAGCTTACTAAAAGGCATATTTTTTGCCTATTACATTTTTTGTAACTTTGGTTTTAAGATATTTTGTTTTTATTTTAAATTAAAATCGTTAATATCTCAAAAACTAAAGACTACAAAAAATTTCATATAAAAAAACTAACGCAGTTTTATTAGGCTATCAATTTTGATTATATACATTTTTCCTAAAATCCATAGTTTTTTATCACAATTTCTCACGTTTTTTTTAAGTAAAAAAAATGCAATTTGAACCCGCTGAGCTGAGGCAGCAGTGAGGCTTTAAATTGACTATAGTTCATAGTAATATAAAAAAATGTTTCATGCGTATCTCTTATTGTCTTGGTTTTTTGCGGTGACCCTCAGACTAACATAAAAAAATCGCTTTTGTTGCCACTAGAAATGAATACAAAAACGCATTGAAAAAATAATGAGACGCTTTCATAAATAATAAATAGTGTGACATTAAGAAAATGTTATTTTTATATCGTATCTTTTAATTCCAAATTAAATCATTGTTAAATTTTTTTTAATCCGTGGAAAAAAATACACATGATACTATTTCTCGTTTTTTTAAATACGAGTGTAAAAAAATCATGTTCATATTTTATGTGTGTGTTGTGTGTTATTAATATAATTAATAATTAAAATAACATAGTTGATAATGACTTCAAACTACCAAAACCTGGTATAAAAAAAAACAATAATGTCATCTCATAGAGCAGTTAATTAGCAAGGACAAAGTTAAATTTGTCTATTCTTTCAAAACACAAAAGGAAACAGTTAAACCGAATTTCCAAAATTTTGTTCGGATATTTCCGAAACTACTTTAATATTTTTCAATTTTAAAACTGCATTTTATTGAGCACTAAAATATGTAACTTTGGTCAAATTTAACCTTTTTATATCTCTTGCAGTTTTTGTGATTCAAGCTTTCGCAATATTTTTGACACTAAATAAAAACCTATTTAAATTTTGAAAAGATTTAATTAGTGCGCCATACGCCAGTAAACAATACCATTCTTTTATGACATAAATTGTAAAATTTACAGTGTAATTAAACAGAAACGTATTCCGGTTAAATCATCAATAACCTTTAAAGTAAATCTTTACACTATAAAAACGTTATAAAGGTATAAACTAATTTAATCTCTTTTCATTTTACATTCAATTTTAGATTGTTTTTCGCAGTTTATTGCAGCAATTTTCTAGATAACTTTCTAGGTGGAGACCTAATTTCAACTTTTATTTATTATCGAAGAGCTGAAGCCAATTCTAAAATGCACTTAACCCTAATCTAGCGAGGTTCACATGTTCTCTAATGGCTTTCCGATAAACAATCAGAAAAAAAGCAGAGGCGGAACCGATTTAAAAGAAATAAAAAAAGTAAAGTAGCTATGGTTCTACTTAAAAATACTTGACGGATAAGGTAATATAACAGATTCAGCTGATGTACAAGTTGCCATTTTTTAATATTTTTTTCATCTTGGGACAGTCCAGGAAGGCTTAAAGCCTAAGTAATAATGTACCGTGGGTATCTTAGGTATAGTAAGAGGCAGATTATTGATACGAGCCTTAAAGATTTGGAGATTGGGAAGGGACGAAAAGATCTACACTCGCAAAAAGTTTTACCACCTAGAGGCTCTAGGTATGAAGGAACGAACAAAGTGGGACGCTCGGAACTTGTCCTGTTAGACTGTGTAGGGATGCATGCAAGTTACACTTCGTGTTACTCTATTGGGAGCCGCTGGGTAAGAAATAATGGTCTTCTTTCTTTATCTTTGGACAGTCCACGAAGGCTGAGGCCTAAGTATTAACGAACGTGTGTGTCTTTGAAGCAGAAGCCGTAAAAAGTACCTATAAGAAACAACAGGTCCCCCACAGCTTGACGGAGGGCAAGAGTACGAAGCTTTTTTGTACAGTGGGATGATTAATAAGGCGAAAAAATGCTAAGAGTTGTGGGAGATGCCATATCCCAGACTTCGAAACAGTATTTCAAGTAGTCTGTGATTTGTCGTATAGTATACAGATCAAAAAAGGAAAAATACTTTCTGGCTAAAAAGATATATCGGAGGTTTTTTAAAGTGCTATGACTATGGATGGAAATAAATGTGCTTATGCCAATAAGATTATTAAAAATAGTGCCTACAAGGTTAAATGTCTCTTTCTTCTGTAGAACTGGGATGCTCATAAGTAAAGGATGAGTATTGACCGACTTTTTTCGCAACGGCGAACATGATTGTGTTTTTAAAGAATTAAGCTGGACAAGATTTTTGGTGCCCAAGCATAGCATAAAGTTAGGATTTTGTGTAATAGACATTGCTATTGCACTACCCTTGACGTCTAAATCTGATTTAGGGAGTGTCTTAAGAAATTGAGTATTAGAGTGAAGGGAACTATCATTAACAAAACCATAGATGGGATTAATCATAAAAAAGAAAAATTTCATTGATATACAGCAGAAGCTAGTACTGAACCCTAGGGAACGCCCGCATTAATTTAGTAAAAACCAGAAAAGTGGCCATCTATATTAACTGATTAGGCCAGTCCTGGTCAAAAACCTTTGATGTATCATGAGCAACGATTTGGGATTCACTAAAAAATTTAAAGGCTTTGTTTCATTTATGTGAGATAAATAAAAGAAGATCTGCTGTGGATCTTTATTGGCGGTATCCGTACTATTTGTTATGGATATTTTGTGTTTTTCCAAATCCTTTAAAATTTGACAGTTGATGGATGTTTCCATAACGTGGCAAACAATTAAAGAAATAGATCTAGATCTAATACTAGAAGCGAGAGTTTCGGATCCTTTCTTGGAGATAGGTTGCACACGTGCAGCTTTCCATGCCATAAAAAAATGAATGAGGAAGGTTGGGATTGGTGCAAGTTTAGGGGCAATATATTTTAAATCAGAGACTGAAATCAACGAAATAAATTTATTTAACTTTTGTTACTTTTTTTGATACAAAAGTCCACGTACTGTCCCAGGGTATATGAGAGAGATAGAGGACGAGATGAAAGTGCTTTTTTACTTTGTTGCTAAGAATTTTATATCACCGAAGAAACTCATTAAAAAAACATATTTTTCAAAATATGCCAAGGTGGATTAAAACAGTTGGCAAACGACAAATGGTAAGTGAGAAAAGCAAACTATTACTTATGCCCTGTATGATTGTTTATAAAGTTAGTGATAAAATGATGACCGAATATTTCCACTGAAGCTCCAAATTGGCAGATGGATGTTGATTTAACATTAATTATTAAGAAGTAAACTGAACAAAAAGATTTGGAATTTAATTAAAAATATTTAAATACCAAATCATTCTCAACTCTTGTCCGCTGTTTTTGCCCTAACTAAAGAAGATGCTGGGGAACAGAAGTTGTTTAAGTTAAAACGACAAACATATAATTCGATTTTTATTATGATCCGAAACCCATCGAAAATCCCAGAATACCCAATAAAGTGTGGCCTGCAGTTCCCAATGCTTAACTGCTTCAGGTCAACCAAATTGGAAATCATGCTTTGCAAAACAAGAAAATTAATAATAAGAAAGTTTCCCATATGCCGCCAACTTACGTAGACACACTATATTAATGGCAGACCTGGTCAATTACTTTTAAAATTTTATATTTTTTGGTACCTTCGTAATTGTCTGTCACGATGTTAGATGCGCGATAATGGTGTGCCATTGTTATTTTTCAATAATAATAGTAATATATTATTAAATTTCCGAACGGCAGACGTGGTCAAATACATTTAAAATTAGTTAAATTTCGATACCTGTCGCACCTGATTACCAGAAAAGACAGCCACTCTTGGTTAGTGAGACCCATAGATAACCTAACTTTAGATATATAATGGCTAATCGCATTTATGGCAAGTTTACGACATCGCGCACTAAACAAACGATAGTGTCATTAAGCATGCGTATTTAAAAAGCAGGACCAGTGCCGGACTCAGAAATTTGTATGTCATTAATTAATTTATATTCATGAAATATATTTTTTATATATTTAGATACTAAATTCTTTTATTTTGCGTTTCTATACATACAAAATTATGTTAGGTAGTGATATAAACAAGGAGGTAACAAAATTAATATTGCAAAATTTAAATAAAAAAATAGGGGCTAATAAAAGATAGGGTTAATTTCAAGACCCAGTTTTTATACCGCCGTAAAATGGTTTGGAAACTGTTAGAATTTATTAAACGCGTGACTGTCGACTTTACACGGTTTTATGTCAGTTCAAAAACGACGAAGTTTGAACGCTTTCTATATATTTAAAGGGTTTTGCTTTGCTTGGGGATCAGTAAAGGGATCGTGTAATACACTGTCACCTGTTGTTTAGGAATGGGTTTATTTGACTGGACTTGCATATGACCGTACAATAAACGGTTTTTTGCGATATTGGAACAGACTTATAAACAGAAGGGTAAAAAAATGTTTATACAATTAACGATAACTGTTTTCCTGCTTACACTTATGTTTTCGATAGCGATAAAAGGATATTCTAAACATCTTAAATGTATTGATACAAAACGAGCATTTATTTACTAGAGGCAGCCTTGCCGTTTGGCAGTGCGAAAGAGAAAAAAGAATCATATTCTTTCTTTCTTGCACAAATATCGTTTTCAGGCGGCAAGAGTGCCTCTAGTAGGTCTATGCTCCAAGGGAATATGTTTTATGTTGTAATCATACTTACTGACTTTTCAGATTAATGCAATACGTTTCTTGTTCAGATTTTTTAATCCGAAATAAATAATTATAGTGATTTTTTCAATTATGATTGTGTTACATTGATAAAACAAAAGTTAATTCTTAGATAAGCCACAAGAGTCATGTTCAGTCGTATTTGCCATTTTTTATTATTATTAAATACAACGCATCAATTGTGAATCAGTACAACAATTCGTGGCCTTCCATAGCTGTAACATTCAGAAGAACTACAGGAATTTAAGGAGTTGACAATGGATAATATGTTTATTTTTAATTAAAAACAACATCTAAACAAACCAATGTGTTTTACTGGTTCAAAAAAACCCGTAACCATTTTTTTTTAACCAGTGCAATATATATTTTGCTTAAGTCATCAATTGACGAAGTACGGAACTGGCCGGCGACGAATTTGTAAATAAAATCGATCTGCTAGTCCGTTCTACGTATGATTTAGGACCCTAAGAGATGACTAGAGCCACGGCGCACGGATACATTTTTTCGCCCATAAAATCTCACTTTTGAACCGCGCATCTGATACCCTTTACCGGTCCATATTGAGGTCAGTGGTGAGACCCCATTCCATGTATGATAGATATAGAGGATTCACTGTGCAAAAATCCAGGTCTGGTCAAATACATACAGGTAGCCGGTCACTGGCTCTTAGGCTATTATTCATTCAGGAAATTTTCATGCAACAAACTTTCATGCCATTAAAATATTAGGCCGACAACATTTTCTCCCTTATAAAGTGATATACGATAAAAAAAACTTCAACTTAGTTGTAGCTTCTTCTATAGCGCAAATCTGCTCAGGAGTAAATAAAGCAGTTTTTAAATATCTGGGTAAAATAGTTGTAAGCAACATGGCATGGGTGAACATTGAATTTGGGAACCAATAAACTAGAATTGCTAAAAGTTTTTGCTAAATATTAAATACAAATCCCCTTTAAAACCAGATATGGACACCGTAAATAAAATTAGCCTATTTAATCTCTTAAATGAAGTAATAACGGCACTAAATTTGTTCCCAAAAGCCATTAAAGCCAAAAATAACTTTTAATGCGAAGTCCCTTTTCAAAACATACATTTTACAATACTGTAGAGGGACACACAGGTAAAGTGGAATTACAACTTTAAGGTTTAGGGTATCTATCGAGAGTAGTTAGGAATAACCAAGGGTAGTTATGTATGGCCTAGGATAGGAGTTTAAACAATATTTGGTCGTGTTTTAAAGTTTAATGAACATTGGAGCTAATGGGGTATTTTACCTGTCTTTTTTCTTTTACTGGGGTTATCAATGGAGCATTTAAAGAAGGTGTAATGCTTCCAGTTTTTATTTTTAGCCTGTTTAAGAATTGTTTGTAAGTAGAGTCATTTATACAATTTTATTTTGATTTGATCCATCAAAAGTGGACATTAAAATATCGCTACCTTTATCTCCTATTTTTGTTTAGGTTTAGATTTTGACGCTTTTTTATTTTTTTTACGTCTTAATTTTTTTAGTAAGATGTTAGTGTGTGGTTAGTGGCAAATATAACAAAAATGATAAAAAATACTTTACAAGTCTAGAAGCAGGGCGAAAGTAGGTTTCTTTTGTTTTAAAAAATATAATTTAATAGCTTTTTTTTAAATTGTGATATAATTACTTTTCCTTCTATAATGCATTGCATATGTGGTAGAATAATGAAAAAGTAAAAAAGTTCAAAAAGTTCAAATCCGTTTAGTCTGTTTTTATCCAATCTTTTTAGGTGCTTATATAAAATATTTTTATTTAGTAATTTATTCTAAAGTCTAAAATTTTACATTGATTTTTTTATTTAATTAAAATTTCATAATTATCCACTAGATTTTTTCTAATTTATTTTTGTTGGATTATTGCATTTATTTTCTTAATAATATCACTGTTCATATATTTGCTGCATATTTCTAATTCTAAAGCTCGGTTTTGCGGCGGTTATTTTATAATCAGATTTTTTGTCCCTGGAAAAGGAGAAAGTCCCATCTCACAAGGAGATGGTATAATTATTGAAATCTCGTACTTCGTTGTCACACCAAACCAAGTGCTAATTCCTTCCAGTAAATACCAACTAGAGGCAACTTTTCTGCTCGGCAGTGCGAACAAAACCATCCAAAAAACCGAAAAAAAAAAAAAAAAAACTCAAAAAATCTATCTACATTTCGGTGAGAAGTCGGCCACCGTTGATTAACTTAAATAAAAAAAAAAAAAATTTAAGAATGTTGGTTTAAAAACTTAAGATATTTTAATAGCTTTTTAAAAAATGTATGACGTTTTGTCATAAATGACATAATATTTTTCTTGACTGGTGTATTCATAATTTTTAAAAAGACAAAAAAGGGTGGTGTGTTTATTAATTTTCTCTAAAACAACATTTAAACTTTTTATTATGTATGATTAGTCCTTTGAAAACACCAGTCAATTTTTTTAAAATGTCTAAATTTAAAAAATTTAAGTGTTTAATTGTTGTATTGAACCAATATTGACTATGTATACTACTAAAATATCAAAAGAAAGTAACACAATTTTTGGACTCGGGAATTTCGTTTTGCGGTAACAGTTTTGAAGGTAATCAAAATTGTTCATTTTATTTTCATTTTGGGGAATAGGCGTAAATAGTAATAATTTTTTTATATTGTTGTACCTACCTATTATATTAAATATAGTGTTGATGTTTAAGTGTTGTTTAATCTATTTGAACTTGGTCCAAATAAGTTGTCATGACGACTTATTTGGACTTAAGTCCGAAATGGTTATTTTTTTAACAAGTGCGGAAAGTAATAATTTTCCGCCAAGAGCCTAAAAGTTACTTTCCGCAAGTGTTAGGAACAATATTTTTCTACAAGCAAAAGGAAAAACCAACATAATTTTAAAGATTTATGACTAAAATATTATTTATTAACGAAGGGATTTATACACTAATTATTATCAGAGTTTATTAATCTAAAGGGGGTTATGACATCCGCCATATTGAAAAACTCTTGTGTGACGTCAAGAAGGGTCCATTTCGGCCATGTTGGATTTTATGCCGGACAGTGGCGTAGAATTGAGGTGGAAACGAAAAACTGCTTTTATACCGACGAATAAAATTCATATTTCAAAAATATAAATGTAATTCAATTAAGTATTAAAATTAAAAATTAAAGCGACAACACGACGATGGCGTACCTTTTCAATGGTATCTACTACATTAAATATTTTAAAAAATGAGAAAAAATTAAAATGTAGAAAATACTGATGATTGCTAATTTGTTATAATTATGAGTACTTACTCTATTTTTAAACACACGATATTAAATTATTAACACCTTTTTTTTCTTAAATAATACCCACCTATATTACGACGTTTATAAAATTTTATGAGCAAGTTTGGGGACTTTAATTATTTTTTTTATCTTGGAACAGTCCGCGAAGTCTGAGGTCTAGTATGAACGTCCCGTGGGTGGCTGAAGTGTAGTAAGAGGGAGTATATTTACAAGACTTAAATTCTGCAGGTAGCAGGTTCCATAGTCTTGACACTCTAGGGATGAAGGAACGAAGAAAGCGGGAAGTTCGGGGCCTCTCTAGCTGAACTGTTAAAAGATGCATAAAAGTTGCACTACGTGTTGCTCTGTTGGGAGCTGCCAGAAAAGGAATTATACTGGCCAACTCGTCTAAGCAGAAGCCGTGAAAATACCTATAGAAGAAAAACAGGAAGGAAGCTTTTCTGTAAGTGCAGGATGAGAAATGGACTTTTACAAGCTATCCTGAAGATCTTTGTAAGATTACAGAATATCCAACTCCAAATCAGATACTGGAAGCCATAGAAAAATTAACCTTTTTTTTAGGAATTTATGACGGTGTTTTTGTATTACTTCATAAATATATAAACTTGTCTATTAATCCTTAATTTATTTTAAAAACTAGTTATTTATTTACTTACGCATCTTGATATTGCAGAATAATAGCAAAATTTTCCTCTTTGGCAACAAAATGAATTATTTTATGTAAAAAAATGTAAATACAGGTTTATTGCTAAAAAACTAAACTTTATTTCTTTCACAACTACAACACTACAATACATTTACAATTGCAACAATTAAATAAAATACAACTGAAATTTTTACATTTTGATATGGAAAAAAAGAACACAGTACTTAATGGTGTTATTTAATTATATTTTGTGGTATACTACATTTCATATTTTAAAACATACACATCATTTAAGCATTAAAATCCTACTTAATACAAACACAAAAATTTCATTTATAGTTTGTTGGCAGCCCTTGCAAGTAAAACAAAGAATTAGATCTCGTGTTCTTATTTGGTACTAGAAAGTTTAACTTACTTACAAGTTCTTCGCAGTCCACTTCATACTACAAATCTAAACAAAAACTTCTTCAGTGCAAGGTAGGTTTACATCAGTTAATTTTAAAGTTGTAAAAGGCAAATCTAAAATATAAATTATATTTTTAAAACATGTCATTTTCAACATAATATACCAAGTAATTGGTAGATAAGTATCAAAAAAATTAAATACAATCTATGAATGTAACTAACCGCAAACTTAATAAATGTACAAAATAATGGGAAAAAAAAATTAAATGTAGAAAATACTTTATTGCTAATTTGTTATAATTATAATTACTCTATTTTTAAACACACGATATTAAATTATTAACACCTTTTTTTCTTAAATAATACCCACCTATATTACGACGTTTATAAAATTTTTTATGAAACAAGTTTGGGGACTTTAATTATTTTTTTTTTTCCCCTTGGGGGAAAGTCCCCCAAAAAACCGGGGGCCCAGTATGAACGTCCCCCGGGGGGGTGAAGTGTAGTAAAAAGGGGGGATATTTACAAGACTTAAAAATTTGCAGGTAGCAGGTTCCATAGTCTTGACACTCTAGGGATGAAGGAACGAAGAAAGCGGGAAGTTCGGGGCCTCTCTAGCTGAACTGTTAAAAAAAAGCATAAAAGTTGCACTACGTGTTGCTCTGTTGGGAGCTGCCAGAAAAAAGGAATTTACTGGCCAACTCGTCTAAGCAGAAGCCTTTTAAAAAACCTATAGAAGAAAAACAGGAAGGAAGCTTTTCTGTAAGTGCAGGATGGGGAAAGGACTTTTACAAATATCCTGAAGATCTTTTAAAGATTACAGAATATCCAACTCCCCAAACAGATACTGGAAATAAAAAAAACCTTTTTTTTTTGGGAAATTTTTGAAAAGGGGTTTTTTTTTTACTTCAAAATATATAAACTTGTCTATTAATCCTTAATTTATTTTAAAAACTGATTTTTTACTTACGTCTTGTTTGCAGAATAATAGCAAAATTTTCCTCTTTGGCAACAAAATGTATTTTATGAAAAAAAAAGTAAATACAGGTTTATTGCTAAAAAACTAAACTTTATTTTTTCCCAAATCAACACTACAATACATTTAAATTTTAAACAATTAAATAAAATCCAAATTTTTACTTTTTTATATGGAAAAAAAGAACACATACTTAATGGTGTTATTTAATTTATTTTGTGGTATACTACATTTCATATTTTAAAACATACACATCATTTAAGCATTAAAATCCTACTTAATACAAACACAAAAATTTCATTTATAGTTTGTTGGCACCCTTGCAAGTAAAACAAAAATTAGATCTCGTGTTCTTATTTGGTACTAGAAAGTTTAACTTACTTACAAGTTCTTCGCAGTCCACTTCATACTACACAATCTAAACAAAAACTTCTTCAGTGCAAGGTGGTTACATCAGTTAATTTTAAAGTTGTAAAAGGCAAATCTAAAATATAAATTATATTTTAAAACATGTCATTTTCAACATAATATACCAAGTAATTGGTAGATAAGTATCCAAAAAAATTAAATACAATCTATGAATGTAATAACCCAAACTTAATAAATGTACAAAATAATGGGAAAAAAATATTAAATAAAATTCTGAAGGTACATTAATGCATATACCTAAAGTTGATCAGTTCTAGGTATAAGCAAGTCAATATTGACTATTTACTTTCTTGACAACAAATAACTATAATTACAATCACACAAAAATTTCAATTTACTTACTAATAACTGTGTAACTACATTCCGAGTTGTGAAGAGTCCTGGTGGACTTAAAAACCGTGTTTGTGTTATCCGAGGTGTAATAATGCAAACTGAATGGAACTGCTACAATAAAAGAATATTTGTTAGTAATAGCAGCATTAGGATAAATCCTATTTTTCCCCTTACCTTCTTTTATTAATCGCCTTTTTCCTTTTTGATCAGGATCTCATAATCACCGCTTTTGCAATTTTTCTGGAAGACATATAAAAATCGTCTGTTTTAACATGCCCCGAGCAAGTAACAGAATCCTTATGGGAAACACAATTTTTTTGGTGTATTGCACATAAGGACTAATTAAAACTCCGACTAAACACTTACCAAAAACAATATAGTAAAAACAGTCAAAACCAATAAAATATCAACTCTGTACACAAATACTTTCAACTGTAAAAATAACCCCATATAAAAATTTCGACTTGTGGCACGACTCTGTCCACCGCTGAGAATGCTAGTGACTTTTAGAGTAACCCGACAGGGCCGCCAACATAAGCGACCCCTTTCACACCTTCACGTCTTGGACTTTTTCTATCCCCATTCTCGACGATGTCATAACCCCTTTAGATTAAGAGACTCTGATTATTATTATTAACATTTAGAGTAAAAGTGCAATTGGTCGCGTTTTGCAAATTTATTGCTGACGCGAGTTGCTTTTCTGTAGAAAACGTTGACGGCGGCGGCGTTGGGTTCTTGATGAGCCAGTCTTTTGCAACTATGGAAGTAGCTTCTTAAACCGAGAGGTTTGGTACATTGGAAGATGGCATTGACGGTTGTTTCTGGATAGTGAAAGGTGTTTCGGTAAAATTGAGTATTTTGTTTGAAATATTTTTTCTAAAATTTGTTGAATTCTCTAGGTATCCTTCAGCGAATGATGTAGACTTCCAGCCTCCAAGACGTTTAATGTTGGATATTTGTTCTCCGGGTTTGCGAGAAATGTTGCAGAGGACCAGGGTATGCCCAGTATACGATTCCGGGTTAGGAAGTTTGAGATAGGCCGCCGATGGCATTTTTCCGAAAGGTATTAATGCCTTTGTATTAAAATAGTTCGCAAAAAATCGTCTATGTGGTGTTATCGGCTTTCTTAAACTGGCATACTTTCTTTATAGATTTAAAAATTTTTCGGCATCTCCAGAAATAAAAGCTTCTACAGCTGTGATTTTTTTGAGTCTGGGATGTGTATCAATACTAAATTTCCTTGGTCTTCATTATGGTAACATATTTTTTTTCAACTCCTCTCTACAAACGCCCGCAAGCCAAAAATCGTACCACTTTTATTGTAAATAAGTATCATCTGGCCTTTATCCATGAATTTCGATATTTCTTCTTTTAAAAAGACTTTTAGCTTTTTGGGTCTAAAACCAACGCTTTGTTTTTTAAGGTAGGCCGTCCCTTTAAAAAACTTGCTTAAATCTATGTTCTTTTGTAACTTAATGATACATTTTAGCATAGAGTATCTAGACCATAAAGTATTGGGTTTAAATGTTTTTGATAAATAAGAGAAATAGGCCAGAAAAATCTCTTCTTTAAAAGACTTCACATCCGACACAAGACTTGACACCAGCTCTTAAACATAACAAAGTCTTTTTCATAGCTGTGACGAGATTTCATGGGCAGGAGATTTATACTTGCTATTTCTGCTGCTTCGATAATCGATGCTGGTAAATCGTCGTCAGAATTCATTGAAAATGTTTCTTCAATTTGGTTGAAAAATGCGTGACAGAAAATTAATTTTTGATAAATGCATAAACAATTAGTTGGTTGCTATGGATTCTTTGATAAATTTTATGGAGTTATTAAAAATATCTACTTATTTGGTAAATTAGGATTATTTTATTTTATTTAATAAATATTATAAAAAGACTGCAAAATTACAGCAAAATTCAGTTTCTTCCCAAAATATAACTATTATCAGGGCCGTATCTAGGCGGTGGCGAGATGGGCGACCGCCAAGGGCGCAGCTACCTGGGGGGCGCAAAATCGGCCATGAACAATATTTTTTTATATCAGTTGTCAATACCGTAGTCATATTATTATTATTTTTTTACTAAAAATTAATCAAAAAATTAAATTAAACAGAACAACTTTATAACAAATTTTTTAACAAAGACTTTTTACTTAATTTTAAGTTTAATCATCCGCAAATAAGGATGTTACAACTTACATTTCAATTCTTTTAGTCAGATACAAACAGTTATTTTATTAAATCATGTCTCATTCAAAAGTAGGCTAATTTTTTCATATAAAGAAAATATATAATTTGACACAAATTTTACCACAAAATTGGTATTTTAAGAAACGAAATTATCGGATCAAAAAATTTTTAAACATACAACTTGCACTTTAATTTTGTAAAATTTCCGAGAAAAAACCCTCTTTTTTTGGGGGGTATTCTACCGGGTGGTCATCGCCAGACTGGCCATGGAAATCCCATGTAAATTTTGATACATTGAAATATTGGCTCCCCTATTGAATTAACAACAAAATTGTATTTTTTTTGTAAATTCAATTCAATTTACAACAAAATGACTTTTTGAAACGTTGAAAGTTAGCTCAGATTCTAAATTTCTTTTTTTTCCTGATAAGGAATTAAAAGTTGTTTAAAAAAAACTATTTGTAAAATCGTTGCATACCTGCTACATACCTTAATAAATCCACCAGTAATAAATAAAATGTCTTGTCAACTTTTTAGTTGATGTTTTACTTTGTATTAGTTATTTCAAAATGTTTTACAGTATTGAAGAGAAAATAACAATGATTAAATGGTATTATATGGAAAATAGTTATCGAAGAGATTCCGCCATATTCTCTACCTTTTTTTCCTGAGACACATTCAAGTAAGACAACAGTTTAAAATATCGTTCATAAGTTTGAGACAAAGGTACTTTTTATAATAAATCAACTGCTTGGGCAAATAATAATGAACTCGTTGGAAAAGCTCAAGAAAATAATGCCGATTTAGATGTTTTACTTCATATAGAAGAAAATAAAGGAATTAGCACCAGGCTTCTTGGCAAAGTTGTAGGAAGAATCACAGCACAGTACTACGCAAATTAAATAAATAAAAATTTCATCCGTACAAATATCAAAAGAATTAAGGGAAGGCGTTGAGATCCGAAAGTAGATTTTTGTTTTGAAGTTATGGAAAGGGCGAATAACGATGGGGACTTCTTACGCAATTTTGTTTTAGTGACGAATGCACCTTCACATTAAACAATGAACCAAACGTTCAAAACATCAGATACTGGGGCAAAAAAATGAACACAGATTTGTATTCAAGGACTCAATACCCTCAAAAGGTAAACTTTTGGGCGGGTATATTTGGACATCCGGTTTTGGACCTTTTTTCTTGAATCACAATGTGGGAACAGAAACTTTTTTAGAACTATTACAAAATCAAGTGGGGCTGGCATTGGAAGAAGTTGCACCTGACAATCAAGACTTTTTGGTTTCAAATGGATGGTTGTCCTTCACACAATTCACGAGAAGTAAGGGAATAGGTTCAAAATTTTTTCAATGGACTCACCATAGGACCAAATTAACCATAAATTGGCCAGCTATAGGTCTCCTGATCTTTTGCCAAACGACTTCTTCCTTTGGGGTCAAAAGAATGTTATTTATACAAATTTGAGTTATCAAAATTTAGAAGAATTAAAAGTTTCAATTTTATAACCGTTTAGGATATTGCTTAGCAGTAAACGGAGGTCTGTTTGAGCATCTGATTAAAAAACATTAGCTTTTAGTTTCAATGTGTTGTGGTTATTGTTCCTATAAAATTGTTTCATTATGTAAAAATCTCTTATTAGTTCAATGTAATTACTTGTATTTATTAAATGATTACAACCATTATTTTCTCTTCAATACTGTAAAACATGTTGAAATAACTAATACAAAGTAACACGTGAATTAAAAAGTTGACACGACATTTTATTTATTAATGGTGGATTCATTAAGGTATGTAGCAGGTATGCAACGATTTTTCAAATGCACCACCGGTATACTCCCAAAACCACCCGGTCTGAGAGGGGGGCGCAGAAGCTAAGCCCCGCCAAGGGCGCGGGCCCTACCTAGATACGGCCCTGACTATTATAAGCAAAATTATGCATTATTTTTAAATATATACTAATTTATGTTCCAAAAACTAAAATATTTTACTTTTCCGCACTAGTGCGGCAAATTGCTATTTTTCGCACGCAGATTAGTGCGGAAAAGTATAGTTTTCCGTACGCTTGTAGAAAAAAAAATACAGACTAAAATGAGTCCGTAAAATAGCCTGTTTTTTTAACAAACACAAATATCTTTTTATATAGAGGCAAATGTTTTTACTAATTATACAGCTTAGAACTTACAACTCACAACTACTCATTTTCCGAGGTCAAAAATCGTCAGTAAACAAATTTTTAAGTTTATTTATATTTTTGTCGTTTAGAGACGGTAGATTTATTATGGTAAAGTTTTAAAACAATTATTTTGGGTCAAAATGCTGTTGCAAAACTAAAACTGCAATTATTTAAAACTTTCTGGAACGTTCAGCAAGGCGACCTCATAATATTTAACATTTCCACTAAACCTTTTGTTGGATAATTTAGTTTGCACTAAAATATGTAGGTGATACTTACTTTTGTGCGGGTAAAGTTTATTGCAGTCACATTTTTCATGCAATTATTGTTTTTCATTGTACTTTTATACAGTATCATAGGTATTGTTGGGTCAAGCGAATAATTTCTGTATATATGCAATAACCCCCATAAAGCCTAAATTAAATAACATACATTTTTATTTCTTGCTTTAGTCAAAATTTCGTTTTGGTATTAAGCTTTGTTTTAGAAATGATGTAAATGGCACCCAAAAAGTTTGTCACGTGATCCTTACCTTGGTAACGCCCAATGCACGTAAAGAAAGTAGTTTGCAGCAGTAGCTGCAAACGTCAGTAAAAGTTTGATTTCTTATGCATGTCACTTTATGACACTGGTGTTAAAAGTAATTACTTTTTGCACTTGTGCTGAAAGTGATTTACTTTTAACACATATAAGAAATTACAGAAACGTAATACTTAGATCAAAATAAATTATTTATTCAATTAAAAGTACAATTACTGAAAATACAATTAGAATAAGAAACTACATGGCCAATCTCATTGGTGGTTATTACACAATTTACTTTGGTTAAATATGTACCCGGGCAGGAAGCAATGTCATCCACCAAAGTTTTGGACAAAATTTGATCAGCAATGTTCTTTTTGTCTTGTAGCGAGCCTTCTATATAACCCTCTGCTACTACTTTCCTCCACCATGTCTCTTAATTGTAGCAAGATTAGCACCAGAGTCCGCCAACAAACTAGCTGAGGAATGTCGGAAGCAATGTCCAGTGTAAAGATGGGAATCAGGCATATTTAGAAATTTAGTCATTTGGGCAGGCATTTTACCAAATATTTTGATTTCAACTGGAGTTGTGGAAATTTATTCTTTAAGCATCTTATAAAACCTGTTAAATAATTAATATTCACTGAACGCAGGGCTATGTATTTTTTTTAATAGTTCATATACAAGGTACCACTAATTACAAAGGTTCGTTGGACATTAGTTTTTGTGTCTGGTATATGCACAATAAGTGAAGTTCTTAAATCTTCGATGTTATTTAATGTCAAATTACACAGTTCAACTCAACGACAGGCTCCAAATAAACGGAAAATTGTGGCTACTTTTTGTATAAAATCCGAGGCTTCTGCAAAAAATTTGTCGATTTGTTCTCTTGTCAATATTTTAGACTTTTTTGGTCGATATCCTTCACAATTTCGCTTTAACAAGGCAACTAGCTTGTAATACCTGCTTATGTTCTAATTATTTATGTTTATCATCGCCTTTAACATGGAGTAATTTGCCCAGAGCCTAGACGATTTTCATATTTTAGACTTTTCTTCAAAGTACTGGCATTCTTGCCACTAACATTTTTTTTATCACACAATTTTAAGAAACGATTGTATGCAAATTCGTATTGTTGCTTTGACTTACTAGGAAATAATTCCAAAGTAGCTTTATTACCAGCTTCTTCGATTTCCATCGAAAGAAATTCATTTTCTTGATCACTTTCTATCGAACAAGAACGCGATTATTTGACGTTAGTTGTTAACAAAGACAAATCAACAAATTCGATTTTTTTTCCTTAACAACTTTTTCATCGATAACTTAGATGAAATTAGATTTAAGAAATTTAATGTCGAGATAAAAGTTATTAAGGATATAAGAATCCCCCCCGGGGAAGGGCCCCCGGGAAACCACCATCGACCTCAAGCGTTATTATCCTTAAAACCCGTGGTGCCTTTAACGTTTAATGTCCAACTAAATATTCTTTATATGAGAAAACTTTGAATGCATTTTGAATGTATTAGTTTTAACCAAATAAAGTACTAGCA
The DNA here is from genome assembly GCA_019359885.1 of Listronotus oregonensis. Taxonomy (NCBI): domain Eukaryota; kingdom Metazoa; phylum Arthropoda; class Insecta; order Coleoptera; family Curculionidae; genus Listronotus; species Listronotus oregonensis. The sequence goes on from JAHBCN010012272.1 coordinate 26,404, forward strand.
TTTACCTGAAAAAAATTTTCGAAACGTAATTGTGGTAACCATGGTTGTAAGTTATTTGTCAATAAGACAGCACATAAAAAAATTTTTTGGCGATTGAGGCATAAAAATGTCCCAAGTAGTGGAAAATACCCATCTCCCCCCAAAATATTTTAGTGAAAGCTGCTAAAGCTGACATGCGCTTTTGCCAGAAAAAAATAGGCGGATTTACGAGAAAGAAAATTTCCATTTTGAGGCCGGCTGACGGAACACTGCGTGGACCGTGTGGAAGGCCGTTTTGATGGCTTATTTTCAAGATTTGTCAGAGTCATATTCTCCCAAAATTTCCCCTTTTGGGCAAAGTTTTCAATGTTACGTAAAGAATTAATAGTTCATAAGAAGATAAGAAGTAATGAAAAGTTGATTTCTCTGCAACAGTTCCTAAAGCAACTTGGGAGAAATTATCACCTAAAAAGTCGAAGTTTTGACTCGCGAACAAGTTATAACTTTTTGAAAGAATCTTTGGCAGATAAAGTTGATTAGTGATAGGTGTATTCGGGGCTTGTAGAGGAGACGAGCGAAAAATGAAGTTTTCC
>JAHBCN010012273.1:0-27211 GCA_019359885.1 Listronotus oregonensis
AAAATGGCGGATTTGGGTATTTATAAACCTATTTGCCTCAGATTCGGAATATAAAGGTTTTTGAGGGTATTAGGTCAAAATTTGGAAATTAATTATTTTAGGTCAAAATTGACAAATTTAAAATATATTAGCGTGACCGGATCTTATAGAGGGGAAAAATGTCGGAAATTTGTTCGTCTGGACCCCATAAAACAAATCCCTTTCCAGATATTGATGCTCGAATTAACTGATCGACATTAACCTGAGCCGCTCGTCGCTCAAAGTTTGAAAAAATCCAAATTTTTGGCCAAAAAGCTGACTTATGGAGCCATAAATTCCAGAACGGTAAATAATAAAAACACGCTTAATTTTTCCAAAGAAACTAATGTTGTTCTTCAAAATTCATATTCTATACATAATTTGTTATTTTAAGTCAAACCAACAACAGCCTATAGCCCCAAAAACGTGACCTGGTACGACTACGTTATTTACCACTATGTTGTTATTAAGTGATAAATTTTGCTTTTTTGGTATATTTTTGAGTTTAAAGTAGGAATATAATAAAAAAACAAGGTTATACTGATAAGTTTAATGTTTTTTTTTTTTTAAAATATAAAAATCAGGTATATAAAACATACAAAACAGACAAAGAAAAGATACAGACGTAGTACTTACATGAGTTGATAAGTTTACATAGTTATCTAATCTATTCTAGAGCTTTTGTTAAAGTTGTTTTTGAAACGTCAGAATATAATGCTCGGCATTTGCTTACAACTTGCGGGACATATTGCTTTTGGTCTTCATCTTTTGTCGGAAGGTTGTTAAAGTCGGTTATTAATTTAACACCACGTTCAGCCATATCATTAACTACTTTTAATGTTTTGACAATTTTCAATCCTGCTTGGAAGTCATTATTTTGAGGCCAGGTGTTTGGATGTTGTCTTAGGAAATATGTTTTAATATTAAATCGGTCAAAGAATGTAAACGTTTCTTTGGTAAGTAAATTTACCAATCCTCCATCAACTACCTCTTTTAATTTTTCTTTCCTAACCTTTGGATTTACAACCCTAGCGTGTTCTGATGGTTGATCTGTGCTACTGAGCAATTTATTAGCCATTAACAACTTTTTATCGTCTGTAATGGTGGGCTAAAAAAAGATAATCCACTAACTCCGCATTTAAATACCACAAATGGTAACAGACTATGCAAAATACCTATATCTTGCTTTGGTGCAAGATGAGCTTTTGGAGCATTGAACCAAGCTTTACAATAAATTTTAACTAGGAAAACAGAAATGGCACCACAGAACTTTCTTCTTCTTTAGACATCTTAAATTGACGACGAAAATCAACATTTTTAAGCAGTAAATAGCCTTTGCCATCCACTTAGCGTAATGAATGGCTCCTGGAGTTCTAAACCCACAACATTGCCATCTAGTGATCAACAAATACGAGAACCAACTGCAATAGCTCCTTGTAGTCATCTCTGGGGTGGCTCTCTAGTTAATTTGGTCTCGAATTCAGTAGTAACATTTGCAATTACTTCTGGAGTTTTCTGCTTTTGTATTAGATTGTCTCTGATACCTGTGTCGTAATTTCCTTGTCTATCTTGGGCCACGCAGTGAGAAATCTATTAAATTGGGCGTGTTTTTATTATTAACCGTTCTGGAGTTATGGCTCTGACTTTTTGGCCAAAAATTTGTTTTTTTAAACCGTGAGCAACGAGCGGCACGGGTTAACGTCATTTAATCAAGCTCAAATTTCGGCTATCTCAATATCTGGAAAGGGGAATCGTTTTGTGGGGTCCAGCCGAACAAAATTCCGACATCGATTTTTTGCGAACCTAATATATATATATATATATATATATATATATATATATATATATATATATATATATATATATATATATATATATATATATATATATATATATATAAATATATATTATTAAAAAAAAAAATTTTCTGAGCCGGACGGCAAATATAATTTTAGCCTCATTTTGTGCCGTATCTATTAGCCAAATTATTTTTTGAAAAATATTCCTTAAATTTAAATTTGTTATTTCTGAGATCAACACTCACAACTAACAACTCTTAAACGAAACATTTTTTTGAACTGCATTCCAAAACTTGCGATGCTAGATTCATAAGGCTTTTAAATGTGATTATTGAGATTACCTTAAGCAACTTATAAATTGGACATTTTATCTGTAATTTTACAGAAGTTTTACAAGTACCCTTTAATAATTTCTCCTCTTGCAAAACATCAAAACGAATTTTTAATTTATGTTTGTAAAACATTCTCAATAGTAATAAAAAATGTCTCAATTAAAAGTCCCTCAGGGTTATCTTATGGATAACATTAGGAAATTATTAGGATCAAGCAATCAAAATATAAAAATTACTTTATACTACACTTAGTAATACAATGGGCCATTTTCAAAATTAAATATCTCAGAAACCACTTGACATACCTTTCGCAATTTGTTCACAGATAATAAGAATAATAATGTGAATTTACATACCAATATCATACCTTTATGCAAAACGATAACGAAATTAAGATAGGGAAAAAACTGAAACTTTTCGTGTAATTTACACACTGAATGCGTCAGGCCGCAACTTGGCCTGGCACACCACCGTACACCTAGATTTACTATATGTCCAGATGTCCAGTGCTTTTTTGTATCAACAATTAGCATTTATTCTATAATGCAATAAAATTTTAATCTTTTACGAACATCTATAACTGGAAAAACACTTACCTGGTGTTTAGTATTTTCTCTCTAATTAGTGTTATTTGCCATGGCAGATGCTTTTAAGCAGTTTTTAATAAGAGGGCGCGGACGGTACACCTGTACCTAACTTGAAAAAGTATTCACGGTATTTAGCCGGTAAATAAATTTTATTTTTAAGCCAATTTACTGCACATTAATTATAATTATATGTGTCTTAACCAGCATTATGTCTATGTAATTATTTCCTACTAAAAAAATTGCTAATGTCTAATGCCTTCTGGTATGGCGAGCGTTCGAGTGTGGAATGGTTTAAATAGTGGTGATTAATCAAAACTTTAATAATTTTTTAACAATTTGTACAGGATGTGTCAAGTATAGAGCAAAGTTCATTACCTCATTGGTTTTGAGAATCACAAAAAAGCGTTAAATACAAAAGTTTTAAATAATGTTAAGATGCATAGTTTAAAATTATTTTTAAGCGTACCAAGTGGTTTGTAATAATAATAATGATAATAAACATAATAATAAGCATGAAATATTTCCATTCAAGGCAGCGGAGAAATTCGGTCTCAGATTTGCAATAGATTCAAATGACGACCAATTACTTATAAAACTTGAGTCTAAGGCCGTAAGAAATGCTGTTAAAAAGCAGAACAGCAGATGGTCTTAGAAGATCACATTAATAAGGCTCAACTCGTAGTATTTTACCGAAACAAAGAAAGACTCAATCTATCTCGAAACCTTACGTTATGTTTTTTAAAATCTGCTGAGCTTAAGTCTGAGACCAAGGGTTTTCTAGTAGCATACCAGGATGGGGTGATAAAGACATTGGTCAAGCCTATCGACAGCAACCCGAAACACTTATGCACTTATTGTCAGCTTGTCCAGTGCTTGCTGTTAGTGGTTACTTCCACCGACATAACGATGCGTTTCGGATACTTCACCTTGGACATTATTACGACATCGATGAAACTGCAATTCTGCCATTTGCTTCAGGCGATATCGATGCAGTAGTGGAAAATGACAACTGTCGCATATATTGAAATTATGCATTTTCAACTACGCATCAAATTTGCGCCAATAAACCTGATATCGTTTATAAAGGGAATAACTCTTTCTTCGCCCCAGCGGAAACTAACATCGATATTAAGGAACGGGAGAAACGAGCCAAATATCAGAATCTTCTTGGTGAACTTCGGGGGCTCTATCCGAAGTATAACGTGCGATTGGTTATCTTGATTATTGGCGTTTTGGAGGGCATGAAGGAAAATGTGTTGGGAGAGCAGAAGTGTATTCCAGCATTTTAACATTCACCCGAACAACTGGTGATGAAAATGCAGAAATCTGTTGTCCTTAGGTCTCTTTGTTTACTGAGGAGTGGTCTTCGATACGGATGGCCTTCCGCATGATGCCATATGGGCTCGCAGCCATAGGATATGTCATGTTGGATCTTTGTAATTTATTAGTGCTAGGGGGTACGGTAGGTTTAAAGTGAGTGGGTATAACACCCTTCCACTGCGACCGACCGGTCTATTGTGGCTCACATCTTTTTATATTTTTCCCACCAGGTCCAGACTCCTAATAAATCCGATGATCCTGTTGGGAGAGAGATCCTTCACCTCCCCGGCAACAAGGTGTCATTGTCGAGGATTGCGAATCTTAGTGGTGCCATTGCTGGGCACGAACACAGTATGTGTTCTGCCGATTCATCCCCCTCCATGCACATGCGGCATTCGGCGTCTTCCACTAGGCCGATCTTGTGCATGTGGTATTTCAATCTGCAGTGTCCCGTGTACAGTCCCACTAGAGTTTAAAGGTGTACCCTTGATTGCTTCAGTAGTTTGACAGTAGATTGTTGGTTCGGTGGGCTTATGAAGGCCTTCGAGTGTCTGAGACCTGGAAGTCCATGCCAGTATCGAAGATTTTCTCTTTATGTCCAAGCTGATATGAACTGCTTGGCCGTTCCATAAGATATACCGATGACCGGTTCCGGCCCTGTGAATTTTGTCTCCGCCCCCCTTTGGGCAAGGAGGTCTGCGGATTCATTACCCTCTAGGCCGGTGTGTCCAGGTATCCACAGTAGTGAAACCTTATTGTTTTGACCCAGTTTGGTCAGCGTACCTTGCAATTCCAGATGGTTCTCGAATTGCACTGGCGGATTCAAGAGCCTTAAGAGCTGCTTGACTATCGGAGAATATTTTAAATGTCTTACGTGTGCAGTGCTGATCAACCAGCGATCTAGCACACATCTCATTAATAAATACCTTCGCTTGAAATATGGCTGCGAGAGTGCCCAGGCTAAAGGAAAACTCTGCCCTCGGCCTCTGTCCATAAATTCCAGCCCCAACACCCGCCTTGGTTTTGGAGCCATCGGTGTACCAACAGATGTCAGCCCGGAGCAGATCGGTCGTTTTTCGGCTCCAGTCCTTCCTTTGTGAGTAGACTACACTGTAGGGCCGGTTGTAATTGGTTGCTGTAGGCATTATGTCTGAGGGCATTCCCAGTCTGTCACAGGTCAGAACATTCCTGAGGAGACTGGTGCTCTCCATATGACACGCCTGCGGTTTGTTACTGACCGCTTGATAGAGTCTGTATGTTGCCCACCTTGCCTCTCTCCAAGTAGATATGCAGAGGAGGCAGTCCTAGGAGGGCTTCCATGGCCGCCGTTGGTGTCGAGCGCAGCGCGCCCATGATCCTTAGGCAGGCCTGTCTCTGTAGGCTATATAGCTTTGCTTGGGTCAGCCGCTGCTGCCCCTTGCGCCACCATGCCACAGAGCCATACGTGATCATTGGTCTTATGACTGTCACGTATAGCCAGTACATCTGTTTTGGTTGCATGCCCCAGGATTTGTCACAGATCCTGCGGCATGTCCAGAACGATAGGGTCGCCTTACGGATGACTTTTTCTAGATGCGAATTCCAGCTAAGAATGCTATCTAGGATCAATCCCGGATATTTAGCTTCTTTTGCAAATGGTATTGTTTCACCTTGAAGAGTTGGTGGTCTCAAGTTAACCAGTTAACTACTACTGCCACATCTATCCAGTGTGTCCCAGTCCCAAAAATTAGTTTTCGGGACTATCTGCTAAAATATGCGAATTAGAGAATTTTTGTTAAGACAAAAAATGAAGATCACCTCAAAATCTACTAAAATGGTCATCACCATTGTTGTCGCAACAACAATATTTTTCGCAAAAACGGCCGTCGAAAAATCCATAACATTTCACACTGTATTGAAAGCCGGAAACGGCTAAAAAATGCAGATGGGCAAAACAATTCTTAATCGAAACGAAAAAAAGATTGTATAGAAAATTTTTTGAGATCGCTAAAGACTTGGTAAGGTCTCATTATAAAAAAAAATGTAAATAACAAACCATTTTTTTTTAAATATCAATAAATTAATGACATACTCACAAAATATTGTGAAGAAAAAACTTTGAGCGCTTTTTTCAATATTCTAGAAAAATCAGAATGGACCCAAACTCATATGCAATGATAGGTACGGGTTTTCACATTCCGATGAACTTTGAATGTTTAAAAAATGTACATTATTGCCCGAGTCATGGAACAATTTGTCCGCCCGCTTATAAGTGAATGATAGCGGCATTCTAGCGGTAGAGCGGCAGCTAAAATGAGGGGACATTTTGGTCCCGTCATCTCAAAAACTATTGATTTTTCGAAAACATTTATAAGGACTATTTTTGTAGATTTCATAGCAATCTTTATTTTTTTTGTTCAAACAAAAATTCTCCAATTAGCATATTTTGGCAGATATTAGCGGGCAACCCATTTTTCGGGCCTTGAGGGGCCATTTTTAGCCCTTTTTCACCTGTTAATGTTGATAAACTTTTTTTTGCTCAAAAGCATCCCCGAAGACCTAAGAATTGCGCCACAAGGGAAATCTGTATAGATTTATTTACAGCTCCGTCCCTTCATTTATTGGACTATTACGTAACTTGCGGATAATAAGTAAATATAATTTTAGGTTACGAATTTCCTGCAATTTTTTACTAATACGCACTAAAACCATAAACTATTGCCTTTTTATCTCATTAGACTATTACCAATTAAAATATCTGCTGCTTAACAACACTATAACGGGAAACAAATTGGTCGTAGAAACCGAAAGTTATTATGATATATCATATTTAATTGACACTAATTATATGTAGACACGCTTCTATAAAAGAGCTTATCAAAGTCACTCACTGGGCACACGAGTGGATTTACGTTCCTTTAGGTCATTAAAGGCTTAACTTTGTCGGTTACATAAACCACTAATGCTTTTGATTTTTTAAAAGGAGTAAAAGTTACATTATCTAATTAGAACATAGATTTTTACCTAATTAAAAATTTTACATATTCAATAACCTCTTACTAAATTTCATGTTTGTTTTTTTTTTTGTTAGGTCATTTAATAACAATAATAATATTGTTTTATTGTCATGTAAGATTCTACACGAAGAACTTAAAGGTTCTTAAAACATCTAAATTATCGAGCCTGTATTAAATTCACAATGGAGAAGAAGCAAAATTCGGCTTTTCTCGGGGTTTTAGTCAAACGAAACAATGGACATATACAAACAAATATTTTTTTATTGTAGCAGTTCCATTTAGTTTGCATTATTACACCTCGGATAACACAAACACGGTTTTTAAGTCCACCAGTGACTCTTCACAACTCTGAATGTAGTTACACAGTTATAAGTAAGTAAATTGAAATTTTTGTGTGATTTTAATTATAGTTATTTGTTGTCAAGAAAGTAAATAGTCAATATTGACTTGCTTATACCTAGAACTGATCAACATTAGGTATATGCATTAATGTACCCTCAGAATGTGTATTTAATATTTTTTTCCCATTATTTTGTACATTTATTAAGTTTGCGGTTAGTTACGTTCTTTAATTGTATTTAATTTTTTTTTTGGATACTTATCTACCAATTACTTGTTATATTATGTTGAAAAAGACAAGTTTTAAAATATAATTTATATTTTTTAGATTTGCCTTTTACAAGTTTAAAATTAACTGATGTAAACCTACCTTGCACTGAAGAAGTTTTTGTTTAGATTGTGTAGTATGAAATGGACTCGAAGAACTTGTAAGTAAGTTAAACTTTCGAGTACCAAATAAGAACACGAGATCTAATTCTTTGTTTTATCTTCAAGGGCTGCCAACAAACTATAAATGAAATTTTTGTGTTTGTATTAAATAGGATTTTAATGCTTAAATAATTTTTATGTTTTAAAATTGAAATGTAGTATACCACAAAATATTATTAAATAATACTACTAAGTACTGTGCTCTTTTCTTTCATATCTATTTCAAAATGTAAAAATTTCAGTTGTATTTTATTTAATTGTTGCAATTGTAAATGTATTCTAGTGTTGTAGTTGTGAAACAAATAAAGTTTAGTTTTTTAGCAATAAAACTGTATTCACATTTTTTTACATAAAATAATTCATTCATTCATTCAAGTTTACTTGTTCCAGTATTAAAAATACTTATTTAATATTTATTATTGTGACGTAAAAATTGCCTAAGAAATTTTGAAAAATAAGATTTAAAAAACACTTAAAATGATGAATTCAATAAATATGTCATTTGAAAGTTTTTCTTAAAACTTGCTATTTTATTTTTTTATCTATTTATTGTAAATGTAAATACAGATACTTAAACTTAATATAAGTAATTATAATAATATTACCTAAACCGCAACTTTCAATTTTCACGATTTTGATGGGATAAAATGGTCGATTTTTTTACCCCCATCCTCAGAAAAAGAAAACTACTACTACATTTATTTGGTTTTTAATACATTTTTACAGACAATGAAATTAAATATAAGGAAAAAATACAGGTAGTCATAATTCATCAAATTTTACACATAAAAATAATCATTTATGTTGTAACTGATTAAATGAAACCAACAAATAATTTATTTGAGTGCACCGATGCTGCTTTGATTATTATTTCTGAGACAGCCATTTATTTATAAATGAAACAAAATACATTCAAATTATGACAAATAATAATAGTATTCTTTATTAACAGTTAAATTAATTTACAAATTAACATTACCGAAATATAATAGAAAACAACAATAAAAATGTAGTATATTTACAATTAGGCTAACAAACATATAATATGATAGCAAAAGGATAATGATACTGACCATGAACTAACCAATTGCTGTATAATATTTTATTTAAATGTGTTTGCGATGTAGATGGAGTGTCTTCAATGGACATGGGAACAGCATCTCTTCGGAGCTTATAGGATATTAAATCGAAATATGCCTCTCTTGGCAAAATGCCTACTACATATTCTTCTGTTTTCAGAGATTCGCCGGTACACTTGAATCCCAATTTTTCTTGTCAAATTCTATATCTAGAAAAAAAAGGAAATTTACTGAGTACCAAGAAATAAAATATAAGAATTAAAAAAAAATGAATATTCTAAATAAATGTACCTAGTTTTCTTAGGGCTTTTTGGAAACAAGAATATTAATAATCTCTTTTATTATCGGCTGATAACGGTTACATTGTGAATAAATATTAACCTCCTGCTTCAAGAGAAGAGATATTATAACTGTCCCCAAAATTCATTTTCGAGTGTAATATATGTATAAGCATCTTCAATTTTATTTTTTTTTATATGTTTTGGTATAAACAATATAAACGTTCATAATTCAACATTTAAAAGGTTAGTTTAAATTGATACAATACAGCTGATTAATTTGCCTTTACCCACCAAGACCGTAGGTTAAAAAAGATTATATTAGCTGTTAATAATCCGATTGATCCTAGACTTTCCGAACAGTAGTAAACCAATCTTGGTTAACTTTCCAAAAAGTTAAGATTAGTAATCTATCAATCGGTTTCAACTGATCACCGTTTTCGAAAAGCCCTTCATGTAGATATGTAAGAAAGTTTTTATTTATCATACCCTCTAGATTTGCGGAAATGGAGTGCATCCTTGAGAGCTCATACTCTTTTAGCACCACAAACAAGGCACGTAATAGCTCCCGTATTGGACTGGAGGAAAAATAGGGTGAATAGCAAGGGCCATTATCAGTAGTCTAGAACATAATTGAGGAATTATTCTTGCAGATTTACACTTTCACAGAACTCCTTTACTGTTGACTTAAATTGTCTGTTAAAAAGCAAAATCAAATATATACACTAATCACTAATAGCCAAAGTAAAAATAATTTGGGTGGAAACTATTAAAATCGCACATTAAATCACAAAACCGTAAACAGCTTACTCAAACAAAACGAAGCCATTTACAAAAATGTCAAACACTTTCCTGAAGCAGCGTTGTCAGGTTAACATTTTTTTATGCAGGTGTATCTTCTGTCTCTTAATCTCGCGTGTGTCAAAGAAAGACCAAAAAATTCGCGCACAGCCAATAGAGAATCTGTAATCAACTTGGCAGCCAGGAAAAAAGCGATGACTGCTCCATCTACGATCGTTTGCCCTGATGAGTGACAAAGACATACATATAAGAAGTTATGTAAATCAAAAAGAGATAAAAAGCATTGGACACATTTTTAGGACTGTAGTTACTCGTCTCGTTGTTGTCTCTGGTGCTACTATTTATTATTGTAAAAAAATGGCCAAAAAGTGTTTTTTGTGTGATTCGGATGATGGTGTAATTGATTTTAATGATAAAACTTTTAAAAACTGTTCATTATATTTTATATGTTATTATATGTTCATTATATGATCTCAATTATAGGTCCGATGACTCGAATCCTGAATATTTTGATTTTTTTTTTAATTTTGCATTTATATTGTATTTGTATTTATATTAGCGTTGTATTTTCATTTAATTACAATAAAAAGAATATTTTTTATTTTTGTTTTATTTAGTCTGCTGATAACAGATATAAAATTTGCAAGATTTAGTAGGTATTATATATGTTCTATTATTACCTTTATATTTACTAAAGAAGTATATACTTTAATGAAACAAAAAATATATAGGTACACATATATAATTAATTAATTAAAAAAATTAAAAGCATTTTCTTCTATTTTAATACGGTTTTCTATTTTAATATTAAGTTGCTCCAAAATGACGCACACAGTATTTACGAGTCTAATCCTCTATCCTCTTCATTTTCAAAGACAAGAAGTATGTGCACTCTTTTTCTTCAATGGACGAACTACGCACAGCTGCTAGGCTCTGTATTCTTCAATCGCATAGAATGGTTCAGTTCCTTTTTGACCTTCGATCAGTAAAGTGTTCGCGATAAAAAACTACATAGTTTTTTCCGAAGGTGGCTAAAGGCGCTGTATCAACAGCTTTGCCATCGGGGATCAAGGAGAAACTCAAGCCAAACGATGGAGTCCTTCTTCTGGGGCTAAGCGCTGTGAACGAAGATTTCTATACCTGTTCCTTTCTGAGGGCCCCACGCACGAGAGATTTTCCTAATGGCGGAAGATGGTTGCGCGCTCAGCAGGGAGGGGCAGTACTGACAGAAAACGGTTATGCGTGATAACAGAAGCAGTCTCTGGTCGGATGGACATTGTTTGTGCCCTGCATCGATTATTTTTTTTTTGTCAAGAATTTAAGTTTTGGAAAAGTTCGGAATTTCTGGGGGTTACAGAACCCGACTATAGAAGTTCCATCTACAAAAGCCTGGGAAAGTTCACGTTGATAACAACGTGTGTCTGGAAAGGGAGATCTGGCTGAACGTTCACCGACGGAGGCCAAGAAAAGTGAAAGTAAAGCAAAGCATGGAATAGTTCGCTGGGACCTCTCAGTCGCAAGCATTCACTCGCAGTAATATTTTACTTTTTAAAACTCGACAACCGGAATTAAGGACTGATTTTTCGCAGACAACCCTATACCACCGTATTCGTAATGAAATAATCTTTATTTTAATTAAAGTTAAATTTATTAACCGCACCGGCAAAGTTACTAGTATCGATTTACCTGTTTATACCTGCCTACCGAAGAGCTGTGACAGGAAAACCGCAAAAATAGTCAACCTAACGTTTGCATATTCTATGGGATTCATACTTTCGATTGGTATAGAATTTTGTCTATTAACCAAACCAGTGAAATGTTAAAAAAATTTTTTTTTAATTGTTAATTAATCTTATTCTGGACTGAAATTTTTTAGACAACCCATTCGCAATATTTTTATTGACATATTTAATTGAATATAAAATACTTTTCATCCATTAACCAGCTCGGTGAAGGTCGTTTTATAGTGGGATCTTAGACTACACGGGGGGTTACACGTACCCTATATAATCAGGCAGTGACCTTATGCAACAGTAAGAAATCCCTTCAAGAGGAAATAAGTAACATAAAAACGGATACAGTGAGAGACTGGTAAAGAAAACAATTGAAAAATATCAAAATAAGACTAAAAACCCTAACTTGGACGACTCCACATGACCAATATTTATGACAATGCCATATATTAAAGGAACTTCAAAAATGATCCGCAGAATCATATCTGGGGAATGACGTCCCCTACAACACTTAGCATTCTGGACTCCATTCAAAGAAGAGCTGTTCGTCTAATGAATGATCCAACGCTCACAGAAAGGCTTCCTCATCTTGCCCACCGTCGAGCTGTAGGGGATCTGTCGCTCTTCTATAGGTATTTTTACGGCTTCTGCTCAGAGAAATTGGCCAGTATAATTCCTTCTCTGGCGGCTCCCAACAGAGCAACACCTAGTGCAACTTTTATGCATCCTTCTACAGTTCAGTTAGCGAAGCCCCGAACTTCCCACTTTCTTCCGTTCCTTCATCCCTAGAGTGTCAAGACTGTGGAACCTGTTGCCCGCAGAAGACACCGCAGAAGACACCCACGGTACGTTAGTACTTAGGCATCAGCTTTCGTGGACTGTCCCAAGATAAAAAAAAATATTTTTTTATTCTAATGATCCTAGTTAGGACTTTAGAACGAAGTTATGAAATAATTGTATAGTCATTGGCTTTTAACCGCTGCACAATTTTTTTAAGTTTATCAGACTTCTTGAACTAGATAAAAATGACCTTGAAAAAGTCTCTTACAATTTACAATCATTCATACATGCATATAAACATACAGGTCAAGCTTAAAAAAGAGTGGTAATAAGAATTTTTTCTACTCCTATATTAGTAAGAACCTAATTACACACCGTCTACTTTATCAGTAAATCTCTAATTGCAAACACTATACTGTAAGAAGCCAAACTGTGCGTAAGGGCAGTTACGTAATATATATATTACGTAACAGTTCCACAATCGCATTAGCCGCGAGCCCCCAAAATCTTGAAAACTTTCAATAGATTTTACGTAAAGCTGGCTATGAAACAAATAGCATCGCCTTGACAACGCAAATGTTTGTATTATTATTTGTATTGTTACTTAAAGTTTACATAATCTTCTGCTTTTATTTATAAAAAACTAAGCATAAAGTCGTAGAAAAAGTATAGTACACAACTCGAGTGGTAAGCCCATTACACACTCTTTCGAATTACGGTACTCGCTCACGCTCGTACTGTAATTTTCGAAATCGTGTGTAATGGGCTTCTTACCACTCTCGGTATGTAATATACTATAAAACTCTTGTTTCTAATTATTAAATTAATTCTTTTCCTTGTGACACTAAGTATCGTGGCAACCCTCTTCCAGACACCCATAAACCTAATAAAATGGTAATTTAGGCGCACGGTAGTTCCGGCCTATCACACGAATGTGTGTATATTACAGGAAATGTTTCCCCCATTATAACTTCGGTCTCGTGTTATATCAAAGTATAAGATTTGGTATGTAAAGTCACATAGGTATTCTTTTTACCTGTAAAAATTTTAAGAGAGTTATGTCAAGTGATTTCTGAGATATTTGATTTTGAAAATCGCTGATTTTATTACCGACTGAGTGACTCATCAAAATAATGGGGTACTTCCCGAGAAAAAAGAAGCTTAAAATTTGGTATATAATTAAATTTTAGGACACAAAAAAGAAAAAATCCTAAAAACTGCACATCTTTGCTCGGAAAGTCCTAAAACCGGACCGTAATATCGTGGTTTTAAGGGGTATTTTAGAATTTCGAGTTGTCATCCAAAACCTGGTATACCCCTGTACCCCTGTATAAGTGATTAATCGTAGATCCATAATTCTCTATATTTTCTAATCACTTTTCTAGATACGGGTTAAATTATCAACAATTACCCTGTACTTGACCGTCTTAGGTAGTAAAGATGGCAAAATAAATTTCTACACCTTGCAGTACTGCCTGATTTTTAACAAGTGTAATATAGTGATCTATTCTTTCATTATCGTACGCCGATAATCTGATACCCACATCCTATTACACGGTAGTCCGCTGTACATTACTCATAAATAACACAAAAGCTACTACCAGCTTAATGAGATATTGTTAATTGCCACCGGTACCTCGTACATTCTTAGAACCATTTTGTACTTATTGCAAAAATATATTTACGATATTAACAATAATAAAATTATATATCAGAATTGGACAACTTAGAACAACATTGAAAACAAAGATTGTTGCATTGTCTAATAACTATTTAAGGAAACAGAATTTTAATAAGGGCGATGAATGATGGAGGCTACTTCAAATTAAACACCACACTACCTTTTATAACAGGTGTTACAGTCGTAATTTGAAGATTTTTTTAGGAAGCATGACATACATACAATTTTAAAGCCACAAACAGAATACATAAAAAACTAGACAACCCAAACGACAAAATACTTCTAGAAAACCAAGACGCAGAGACTGCAACAACATGGGGCAAACAAATATAAAAATTTTAACTAGAGTTTAAAATCACAAAAATAGCAACAAGAACAAGCAGACTATATTAGCTCTATTCCAAAATCAACAAAGATAAGACACACTATAAATGTTGAAGAAGCAAAGCAGATCGCACCCATAAAGCACTATAGAACGCGTGTTATCAGGGAAGCCCTTAAAATAAAAAATAACGGAATATCCAAGAAAGACGACGCACGGAACATCTCAAATACATTAAAAAAACTCTTATTAAAAACCAACCTTACTGGGAAAACGTTAATCGTTATGTATCCACACTATAAGTAATTGCCGACAAACTCTGCTGTCGGCTAAATATGAACTGAAAACCAATAGGTGCAAATTAGGGTTTGGACGTACTGTAAAATGACTATCGCTTATTAAGACACAGCAAATAAAGAAATTAAAAACAAGTCTTTATTTACAAAAAAAAGGATTTACTCAATTTTTACTCAACGATGGTGTGATACGCCACTGGGTTGTATTAGAATTTATATTAATATTTACAAATATACAGCTACTAATTAGTGTACCAATTTGTCAAGAGATAGAATTGTAACGTACCTTATTATCTAACGACAATATTAGCTGTTCACAAATTTATTAAAGGCTTAAATTTACAAAAAATGTTACAAAATTTAATCAAAAAATCAAAGAAAAATATACCTAAATTAAATTTAATTATTTAAATTTTACTTGAATCCCGAAAGCCTTCCGAAGTCTATGGGGCGTAAATCTATCCGCGTTACGACACTAGAAATAGTTTTTTATCACTTTAGAAGTTAGAAACTTCAAAGTCAAATTTATAAATTATTTACAGTTTTTGGACACTCAGTATTACTTGCCACTTCTGTGACACTCGTTACAAATTATTAAAGAACTATCTTATTAACAAGTTTAGATGTTACCTTCCCTATTTAGCTTATCTCCTAAAATACCATTCACCATAACTCCTTTTTATCCACCATTTCCAGCTCAAGCCTGTCCTATTCCAGCTCGTTACCTGATCTAATCACAACTTTACTATATTTTGACCTTTACGAAGAATATGACAATTTAAATTTGACAAGGAGAATTATTTGAGTAGCTTTACTAGTAAAGAAATGTATGCTTTGTACGCAATATTAAAATTTAAATTAGTTACAGAAATAGATGTGCTAGTCAAAGTTCTTATACTAACACGAAGAAAGTTGAATTACAGTACCATGGAAAACTTATATTTCCCTCAAATATTAAGAAAACATTTTGGCGCGTGTGCCTGTCGCTTTGCATCGTCCGAAGGGCCGAGCTCTCATTGGATGCGTCGACGCGCTACGTCTTCATGGAGTTTACAAAGGCATGTCGGAGCGCGGCTGTGGCGCTTGAAATCAACTCAGTTTGTTTGTTTTGTTTTAGACCGGTAAACGCATTTTATTCACATTGCGATGTTGCCACGATTATAAGGAAATTTACTGTTTAAATTAAGTTTTTTATTATTTTATAAAAATCTAGAAGGAATTTTAGCGTACTCGTGGCTATAGGTTGCAAGATATGTTTCTGCAACAAACCTAAACAAAACAATAACCCAATAATAATGGCACCCCAGCCAAGCGTTAAACCAACCAACCGGAACCGAGATATAATCTGCGCAACGGGTCCAGGACTAGCTCGCTAGGCTCGAGCGTTAAGTGTTGCCAGTTAAAGTTCAAATTAGTTACCATATTTTTCGGCAAATGTTTTGTTAATAAAATGTAAAAATCATAAGTTGACAAGTGCTTTAATAATTGTTATTCAAGTAACAAGGTTTAAATTAGGCTTAATAGCCTTGTTTATACGGGGTGGACCAAATTTTTAGTTCAAGGTCTAAACGTCTTTACGCGTCGCCTTTTTCTGGTGTAAACACATGGGTATTAAAATTTGCTACCCAAATTTAAAACGTCTCAATTAGGGTAGATCAATTATGATTTTCTTTGGTGTAAACGCGTCGGTCATTTTTGGTCATTATTTTTGGTGGAATCCTCAATAATATTTTAGTTTTATTGTTTTTATTTTTAGCAGTTTGGATTGAAAAAAAATTTTGATACACAAGAGAAAATCAATAATTTATAAAAACTCACTTATTTATAATATATTGTTCTTTATATTAAAATGTTGCAGTTCATTAAGGAATTAATAAAAAATATGACTATTCTTCAAAGCATTCGATGCTAGAATTTTTGGTCGGTTCATGATTCTTTAAAGCATTCCTTCCCTTGCTTCCATGGACCGCACGCTGCTGATTTTTAGTTGCCTATACTATAATCGTTAATTAATAGATAATTGTGCATTAATAAGGACTAGTAGTGCATGATTTTCCATACGGTAAAAGTACTTACCAAGTCCTTCTAATAAAAAACTAACTGTAGAAAATTTTCATAAATCCTTCGGTGCAGAGATAGAGATGGCCAACACAAGACAAAATTCAACATTTAACCGGCGAATGTAAGGAGTTTGTTGAGTTTGAATATGGAAAAATACATGACTCAGTAGACCAAATACTACACCAAAAGCTGACAGGAAAACTTAACTTGCTTAGAACAACCAGGTTTTCTAAAATAAATACAGTCTGGATTTTCCTTAAAAACCACAACTCTATGTTTTACTAGCTGCGTAGGATGCTATCTAACCAACAGTTTAGACATAATAGACCAGGTCTTTAACTATTTAAAACATTTTATATTGAAGTAATTCCTATATTGCGCAACTATGGAGAATGGCAGTATCTACCAAAAAATCCAAAACTGATTTTTTGGTATCTTTGCATACCTAAGGATTGTTTTACACCTACCTACTTATAATTTAAAAAAGCAATATATTTATATCTAATTAAAAATAAAATCAAAAATCCCTTACTGCCATTACAAAGTTTTGACAAAATACAATGCATAAAAGAAGCTTGTTCAAATATCAAGCTTAAAAACAGTATTTTTATTTTATTCTCTAGTAACTTCGTTTTTAATTTGTACTCTCTGTTACATATGAAACCCGACAGAACCTAGGGTCCAACAGTATAAATAAAGTGACGTTTTTTCGAAAAAGATAGGATAAGCGACATGAATTAAGTGTATCTAATTTTTAGTCAAGAGTTAAAAGTTTGTAAAAAACATTGTCCAAAGTTCTTATCAATATAGGGCATAAAAAAAGGGGTCATGAGTGTCACAGATAATCCGTCCCTGCGACTGTGAATAATGCACAACACTTTCTGTGAGAGTATTTGAATAGTTATTTTCCTAACAAGTGCGCAAAGTGATACTTACTGCTTGACACTTGACTGCTTGCCCGAACTCCGCTTCGCGTCGTTCGGTCAACGGCAGTCGCGTGCGGAAAAGTCACTTTGCACAAGCGTTAGGAACAAATTTTTTTCTACGAGCGTCAGATAATACCCATATTAAAGCAATGATTATTTTTTAAATTATGTTAAATCTGAAAGAACTACTACAACATATTTATAAATGGGAATTATTAGTTGATGACATTTACAAAAAAAGAACAGTTATTACGTATTGTAAATTAATTGCAGAACCTGTAATTTCATTTAGCGGGTGGCTTATGGAAGCGCTTATTGTACGGCTTGATGAAGGTTGACTTAGCTCAGGAGGGGAGTTGTTCATGGTCAATATTTAATTCGACATATCCTTTTTCTGATTTGTGGATTTATCAATGTAGCTCTCAGCTACAGCCGTTGATTTCCAGCCCCCAAGTCGCTTGACATTGGTAGTTCCTTCTCCAGAATCCGCTAACATAGTCGCAGAGGATCGACGAAAACTATGTCCAGTGTACTCTTCTGGATTTTTTAATTTTAGGTATGCAGCAATTTCTGAAGGCATTTTACCTATTGAATTTATTCCCACACATTGCGTACTGCATGCTCCTTGTTTATACTGGACAAAAAAACGTCTGTGTGGGGTATGTGATTTTCGCAAATTTGCATATTTACGGTACAATTGCAGATAAAGTCCGTTATTTGTTTCATCGGACACTACAAAGATTCTGGAAGTGTTATTTTTACTGTCAGGAATTTTCACCACTATCAAATTTTCATTATCCTGTATGTCATCAATCGTTATTTTTGTAAGTTCATCTCTCCTACAAACACCGGCTAATCCAAAAATTGTAGCAACTTTTATTAGAAGGTAAATATTATCAGGTGCTTCTTTCATGAATTTTGAAATTTCTTCTTTGCTGAAAGTTTTTGATTTTTTTGGCCGATATCCCACGTTTTGGTGTTAGTGATGTTAGCTTGAAATATGAACTGAACTGAAATATGAGATTTTGCTGGTATTAAATTCAAACTTACGGTATTTGCTGCATCCAGGATAGAATCTGGTAGCTCCTCATCGGAACTACTCATTTTAAATAATTATTTTTGTCAGATTTTTATTTAATTAAAAAACGATACTATGGCGCCTTTTCATTAAAAATGCTTTTTTGTATTGAAATTCATTCGTGCAATTGCTTGTTCATATGGAAACGAAGAAAAAATCTGACATGTGTTAAAATCACCAAGATTACATATTGTTGCTTGACTTGTCATAGTCATTTATTATTATTATACAGGGTAATTAAAAAATTGTTTTTTTTTGTGTTTTAGTTGACATATTAAAAATTACGAAGTAACAAACAAAAAAGAGAATAAACTAAAACTTGCAATGGCTTCGTATATTGCATGAAATAGCCTAAAATTACTAAAATACATATAAATCTTGCTTACCTGTAAGATTTTAGAGTATTTACTTTTCCGCACGGCGTGCAGAAAGTTCACTTTCGCACGCCGTGCGGAAAAGAGCAACTTTGCGCACTCAAATGCGTGCGGAAAAGTGGACTTTTCCGTACGCTCTTAGGAAAAAGTCTTTATTGGTATTACATCTTATAGAAATAAAATTGAAATATACTTGGTGGTTCAATATTTATGCCTTAAAAACTTGATTCTATTGAAGGTCTTTAAGAACCAATATCTCCGAAGAGGTGTAGTATTCCCTTTTCGTGTTTTTGTCATATCCGGGAGATGTACCACATTTTCCCGAACCCCGTGTATAAGTCTCTTACTAATTTGAAACATTAAAAAATAAAAAAAAAACATTTTAACTACCCACCGGTGGCAACTTACAATAGCTTATTAAACTAGAAAAACAATTTGTAATATTAA
Organism: Listronotus oregonensis; assembly: GCA_019359885.1. Lineage (NCBI taxonomy): Eukaryota > Metazoa > Arthropoda > Insecta > Coleoptera > Curculionidae > Listronotus > Listronotus oregonensis. The sequence goes on from JAHBCN010012273.1 coordinate 19,677, forward strand.
TGAGAAAATGTACAACGAACTACCGTGGTGTAATATGTGGGTACCAGATTCTAGGCAGACTATCATAAAATAATACAAGTACGTCTCTTCAATATGCCTGTTAAAAATCGGTCGGTATGGCAAGGTGTACCAATTTATCGTTCTATCTTTATTAGCGTAGTATGAGTTTATTACTAAAAAGCAATTTGTTATTTTCAATTACATTATTGTAACAATGCAATAGCTGGTATGACGTAGCAGCTGAAGGTGATTCGTTATTTTCATTTCGTAAGTAGGAAGGAACAAAAATAAAGGACTTAACCAAACTACCTTTTTACAATTAGATACTTCACGAAGTTACTTTTACAGGGTTTCCCATTTAATAGTTAAAAAAAATAAAAAACTTAATAAAACAAACATTTTATTGCATTTAATTACAATGCACTCTTTGGGTTTACTGTAACACACGACTTATCCTAACTTTTAAAAATTACGTCTTTTAAGTGAACCCCAGCAGCTTTTCAAGATTGGAAGGAAAACCTGATCTATTTGCCGAACTTCTTCAGCAATTCTAACTGTAAGTACCTGGATGTTATCTGGACGAGTTGCAAAAATCTTTGCCTTTAAATAGCTTCATAAAAAAAATTTGGTGCAGTTAAGTCCGGGCACCTCGAAGGCCAATTTAAATTCCCAAATCGTGCAATGCGTCGCCGATTTTTGCAGAAGTCTAGCGGTATGTGCTGTTTTTTTTTTGTTGGAATATAGGTAGGTAGGTTTAAAGTGAGTGGACTTTTAACGCCCTCCTCTGCGACTTCTAATGAATTCGATACCAGATTGGGAGAGAGTTCTTACATCTCCTTTTACTCGTGTCGCTACCGGACACGAGCACAATATGTGTTCTGATGTGTTCTGGTGTCCCTGTCTCCTGGAGAGTATGACGAGCAGACGGTTAGATCCGTCATGCCCTCCTCTCCCGGTCTAGTGACGTGGGTAGCTACCAGGTCCTTGTTACAAGAACCAGATGTTCTTTCTGAGGCCGCATCTCCGGCCTTATCCTATGAAAACGGTCCTATCCGCTTTCTGTTTAAAGCCAGAGTACTTTTTTTCTATAAAGGCGGTTCTGTCCGCCTTCCATTTGGTTTAAGGGAATCCTTCCTAAGCACCTGTTTGTTCGGGATGGATTAGCCCTTCCCCGTGAAACAGGCGCCGGTGACTTCCGGGGCACCTTACGAAACGGATTCACCCGTTTCCGTCGGCGCACCTTTGTCTGCTTTGATCTTGAGGGCACCTATGTCACTTTTTTTCTACGAAAGTAGTTCTATCCGGTTTCTGTTTGGAGCTAGGAAAGAAATAGTCCACCACGGCGGAGCCCCGCATTACCGCAGTAAGGCTAGATACTCTGAGAGGTTGCCCTGTATCTCAGAGGCACCGTTGGGGACACCTGTTTAAGGCACAGAACGTCATTCACTCATCAGCACGGTATGCTAACACCTTGAGTTAAAGCAATACCTCTATACAAGAAAAGGCCTCGGTGCTTTGCGCGTGACGTCATCACATCTAGGCCTAAAATATTTAGCAGGAATAGGAATTATTATGTTCAAGTTTGTTATATTATGTAAATTTTTATAATGTTATTAAGGGTTTCCTGTTTAAACAGGGCTGCCAGAATGAACTGAACCCTTAGCCGCACCCCATTCGATTTTTTTTTTCGGGAAAACGAAATTTCAAAGCAAAAACCGATATTCCTATACACGTAATATCGCAGATTTTAGCGTCATTATCGGTATAGTGTCACGAATGGGGTTTACCGTCATAATTGAGGTTTACTGTCATAATTGGGGTTTACTGTCATAATTGGGGTTTACTGTCATAATTGGGGTTTACTGTCATAGTTGGAGTTTAATCATACTTTTATCTAGGTGCTCTTTAAAATAAGAAAGAGAGGCTACGAGACTATTTACTAAAGGTTTGTAGTTTTCTTTCCTAGTTTTACTCAGTTGATTATGATTATTTTTTGACAATAATTTTTAAGAAATGTGTTAGAAATGCTACTGAGAAAAATTTTTTGTATTATCAAATTTTTATGCTCTTTGCATTTCTCAAGGAGTTAAAAGTTCATGTTGACATAGATACTTTAAGAGCAATTGAGAGAGGAAACGACTTTTTTGTAAATATCCAAAAAAAGTGTCTTCAAATTCATCAATTAGTTTTTCAATATAATGTAAGGATACCAAACCATATTTCTACTTTTTTCACGAGGATATAAAAGACGCCCCCGACTAAAGTTGTATAAGATTGTAAGAATCTTCTACAAGTGCAAGGTTCATTTAATGTTAGATTATCCTTGCAAAACTCACAGTTGATTTTTTTAAACAATGAGCAGCAGTATCCACCCAAATAAGTTATAACTGGCATTTCAGATCTGACAGCTTCAGAGTCCGAGTCTTGAATAACAAGTTTGGATAACAAACCATCAATCTGGTCAGCATAACTTAAAGAGGTATCTACTTGGGATTCCTGAGGGTGTCATAATCTGATTGAAAGAATTCATTTATATTAATATTTCCATAATGTCTAGATTTTAGTGACAGTACAGATTGAATTCTGAGCTTTTTTCTGACTCATATAGTTGAACTCGAGATATGGTAATGGCCGCCAGCTATGTACTTTCCAAAACGCCCTTCCAATGGATCTGTTTGAAATTTGCCTAGTAATACATAATTCATATCTAATTCTGTTAAACAATATTTAGAATCTCAAGAAGTCCATATTTAAATGCAGTGTGTTCTGCCGAGTTAAGTTATTTGGAAAATTAGATGTTTTCCCAGTATCTAACCAATTTTATTTGATTTAAGAAATAAAATTTAGGATCCTTTGGGCCTTAATATTGATTTGGAATCTTAATAAATGTTTTCCCTTAGGGATTTTAAGTTAAATTTTCCACCGTCCTAAATCAAAAAGTCTGTTGTTCTGGAATAAGATAAATTATTAAAATTTTAGAGCCTCAAATAAAAGGATTAAAATTTTAGGATAATTTGAATTTTGCCAAGATGATGGATATAAAGCCTTTAAGTGTGAATACCGCATAATTTGTTTTTCCAGTTCATATGAAAAGGCGGCAATTTTTTTACCTGTCTCAAAATCAGGATAGGAGTTTGATCGGGTTTCTTTTTAAGCCGTTATTAAAAATACATTTTAATATATGTACCGTTAAAAAGTAAAATATTTTTCGGGTTAATGATGGAAAAAAATGTTAAGTTCATTTAAGTCTGAAAACTTATTATTGTTTTTCTATTTATTGCAATTGTCCTAATTTCAAAATTGGTATCCAATTTCTTCTAAATTTTCTATTATAGTTTTAATAAACTGATATAACATTTCCGAGTTTACTGTGGACAAAATATATGAATAATTTTTGTTGAGCGGACTAGACAGAATGTACTGGGATGATGCTAACATTATTATTTACTGCTGTACCTACAGTATTATTTTATAATCCAAATAGGGTTCAATAGAATTTCATAAAAATAATATAACATTTTTTCTTTATCTGTTAAATAATGGAAAATGTTGGGGCATAGGTTAAAAAGAACTTTCCCACAATATGGGGATCAAAAATGTATTAAAATATTTTTACTGTGTCGGATATAAATAATAGAGGCTACGTAAATTTTAACATGGGTACTTATAGTAAAAAATTGAAATAAAACCATGGTACTAGGGAATATCTATATCTTTCCTTTGGTAAACATAAACCTTAACTGTTCTGACACAAATTTTAATTTTGAGTTTTTATCCCAGACCCATTTAAATTTGAAAAATATTTAAAAAAATTTGGGGACTTTTGTTTAGATTGGGGCTTGGTTTGGTATGAATTAGACTCTGATCTTTGAACTGGGATTAAATGTAGATTCCACAGGACCAAAGGGGAACGAATCATTGTATTATCAATTGCATCAAAACATTTCCTAAATCATCCAAATTTCAATTTTAAAGGAGACTTTAAATTAGTTATTGAAAAACACAGACTGGCCAATAAATATGTTCTAATTTAAGTTCTTATGAATTAAATTCCCAAGTTATTATAGGACCAGGAAAAAAAATCAAATTTAAATAATATTACATTATCTGAATTTACTACTGAAAACCACCCATCCTTAACACTATAATGTTTAAAAGCCCAAAAAATCCATCGAAATCAAAAAATTACTTTTTGAGGTTAAATTTTTTTTACTTTGTTCTCAATGTTGAAAAGATGTAACTCATCAAGCTTTAAACTTTTCATCCTTACTTTTCCGAGTTGTTGTGTTTTTGAAAAATAGGAAGGGCAATTTGGGAAAAAAAGGAAACAAATTACTCCCAATCGAGGCTTTTAAATTTATGTGATAATATTACCTGTTTTTGGATCCTGTTGAAAAATCCAAATAATACTACCTGTAGTAAAATGAATTACACACTTTAGTGTTTTTATTTGGGATAAATCGTCTCGCGGAATTGATTGCAACCATTTTTTTTTTGCTCGTGTCGTTGGGAAAACCAAACACATGAACTTTTGGCCCATTAGTGTAATTACCCGGCAACCCGGAGCACAGCACTTATACGGCATATTTGAACTTTTAAACCCGCAAATAGGTAAACAGAAAACGATTTAATTTTTAAAAATAAGAGTAAGACAAAACAAAAAACTTAAACCATTAAACTAAAGTTAGGTTAGTAAGTACCCAGCGTTGTGCTTTCGACATAAAGCAAATGTACTAAAATTTCTCCCAAAAATGTACTAGATTGTACTAGATTACATTTTTTTTCAATTTTTAGGTTGGCTTTGAGTGCTGTTGGGTTTCATTGATTTAACAAGATTTTTATGAAAATGAATAATTTTCGGATTTTAGCTATTGTAGTAAAGGTAAAGTATTCAATTGTAATAATCTAGTAAAATTTTTAGCGCACAATCCTCCGATGGTTGTCAATAAATTTTATATGGAAAAATCTCCGGCTAGATGGATGACGTCAGCGTAATTTTTTTGGAGGAGGCCTTTTCTTTTAGGAGGGGTTGGAAAGCCCTGTGTTCACTTAGCTTGGATCCCGTTCCAAGGTGGCAACAATAGTTTCCGATAACCAGCTTTTGCGATTTTTCCAAAAAAATCCTACTGGGCCCAAAGGGAGATGTGTGAACACAGGGTGGGTGCGGAATATAACAAAGAAAGGGTTTTGCTGAAAAATTTTTATAAAAACCAAAATAAAAATAACATGTTCAAAGAATTTGATAGATATACAGGGTGATTAAAAAAAACACATGTCATCGCCTAATGGATAACTTCGTGGCCAACAATAAGACAAAAATGTTATACAGGGTGTCTGTAAAAGGTCTTTACAAAAACCTAGCACATATTCTTCAGACCAAAATTAGCCGATTTAACTAAACTTACCTTAGAAGTGACAATCTTTAAATGGTTTTCAGTGCCGTCTTATTGCCATACTAAGCAACTTTGTACTAAGATAAGTTTGCTTTACTGGGCGTATTCTGGTTTAGGGAATATGCTGGAATAGTAACGCATTATTAAGTAATCCCCTTCTTTACAAATAAGGAATAAAAAACCATTCTGGCATATTTACCTAACGCTGGGACGTTTTAGACGATGGTTATTTCCATCTTCGAAAAAATATGGATCAATAATCCCAAATGATCCTACTGCATACCCAACAACAACTTTTGGATTATGGAGATTGTTTGTAATGATTTCTTGAGGATTTTTGTTTGACCAAAACCTAAAATTATATGTATTATGCATGTCATTCAAATAAAAATTTGCCTCGTCACTAATTAGAAGATTGTGGATGGCTTCTCGATGTAAACCTAAAAATTCTCTGCAAAAAGCTTATCTGGTTTGTTGATCTTGATTACTAAAATGTTGCGCCATTTAGTATTTGTATGGATGAAATTTTAAGTCCTTGTACAGAATTCCATCGAGACGCCCTTTTGATATTTCCAATTTGATGAATTGCCCAATTAGCAGGCCTTGTGGAACTTCTCAAGAACGCAATTCTGACTCGTTCAATATTTTCAAGAGTACGAAGTGTTCTTCGATTTAAAGGTTTTTTTTTTAATTTTGCACAAAACCATTGTCACGCCATTTGTGAATCCATAACACAACAGTCTTATGGTTGGGAGCATAACCCTCCTTGTTGTTTTTAAATTGACGTCGGAATGCACGTCTTACTTATTCTATTGAGTTATTGTCAAAACCCGATGATAATTTATTAGAAAAATGACGTTTTACAAAAATCAATTTTGTTCTAGTTTTCTGACAGACGCCTACTCGATCAATAACATGTTAATTTATTTCATATAGAATTTATTTTAATATCTAAATAGGAAGTCCATTATGGGGAACCCTGTACAATGTCAAAAGAAGTACCAAATAAGAAAGGCTGTATCTCAGAAAATGTTTATTGCACAGTGTTGGGAATTTTTTTTTGTAAAAGTGGCCAATAGAAACAGTTGGAAATTATCTTCAAGTTTCTGAAATGGTCGCTAGAGGGCGTACCTGCAATCTTAAATCTAAAAAAACAATGTTTTTGTGAATTTTGCTATATCCCAACAAAAAAATACCTGATTTTTAAAGTCGACGATAACTTGCATCTTTTTTTTTTATCTTTAAAAAATTGGGGGGGGGTATTTTAAAATTTTTTCGTAAAAACACTATGTATCTTCCAAACTAAAAATTTTAAATTAGCTTTGTTTACAAATTTTTTTTCTAAAATTTTTTTTAAAATTTAAAATTTTTTAAATGTCGCCGCTAAGGCTTTTGCGATATTCCGACCGAAATTTAATTTTTCAAAAAAATTTAAAATTTATTGAAATATTTTTCCTGAAAAGAAGCTAGTTAATACCTTAACAAGTTTGGGAAAACCCTATTCGATATCTTGTTTTTCCCTTTCCTATATTTAACCCAAAAAAAATTTTTTTACGTCAAAATTAAAATCTTAAAACCCACAAGAAATTTTATAATCATTATTTATGTATTTTTACAAAGCCTTTAATTTAGTTTAAATAATCTTTTTTTAAACGCAAAATTTCGAGTTATAATAAAAAAATCAAATTCCAAGGATACCTTAAAAAAATCATGAAATTTCGATTTATTGATTATAATTCGTAAAGTATTGTATTAAGGCGAAAAGATTATTAAACCTAAATTAAAAGCTTTGTAAAAATATAGAATTTATGCTATATACAATTACTTGTAGCTTTTATAGTTTTTGAGATATTGACGTATAAAATTTTTTGGCCTAAATTTTAGTTAAGGGAAAAAAAGAAATCAAGATATGGTTTTTTTCAAATTTTTTATGATCATTTAGCTACTTTTTTTTTTTGAAAAAAATCATCCAATGCATTTAATTTTTTTTAGAAAATTAACCCCTTTTTTTAATTTCGAAAAAAACCCCCCTAGCGGCGACATTAAAATAACAAAACTTCAAAAAAAACATTTATAGCCCAAGAATAGCTCTTTTAACTAGCCCAAGTTTGTTAAAATCGGCTTAGCCGTTTCAAGTACAGG
>JAHBCN010012274.1:0-26982 GCA_019359885.1 Listronotus oregonensis
GGTACAAATAACGTAACTTTTTCCCTCTTAGACTTTGTTTTCAAAGGAAAAAGGATATTGTCAACATTTAAATGTATTCAACAAAACAGCATATTTTTATGAGGCAGCCTTCCGTTTGGCAGTGGAGAGAAAAAAGAATCATAAAAAACCCTATTCCGTGACCCCAAACCCGTTGATCGACGGGGAAAGACCGACTAATCACCACGCAGAGCAGGGTATATATATTCCTTTCACCGACCAATAAGCGGGTTTGGGAGGGGAAAAAGGTTATGCCGCTTTTTTTTTTTTAAAAAATTTTCCTTTTAAGCGGCAAGATAGTGCCTTAGTAGATATATGCTTCTGTTTTATGTTGTAACCATGTTCTATTTTTACTAGACTTTTTGTTCAGTTTTTTACAATCCGAAATAAACAATTAAAAAATTTTTTTTTCAAAGATTGTGTACAAAAATACGTATTGAAAAAAAAAAATTAACTAAAAATACAAGAGTCATGTTCTTTTGCATTTCCATTTTTTTTATTTAACTATAACGCATCAGTTGTAACCAGTTTTAAAAATTCGTGGCTTTCTATAGCTGAAACATTTAGAAGAAAAAAAGGAAATTTAAATTGAAATAGTTTTTTCGTTTAAAAAAAACCAAATCAAACCCATGTATTTCACTGGTTCAAAATCCCAGTAACCGTGTTTTTTAACCAGTTTTTTTTTAACAAAAAAAATGAACATATTTTAAAGGTCCCAATTATTATTTCCTGTATATGACAAAATAAACCTCTGACTTATTAACACTCCGTAAAATTGTTTTTGGAAAGAATTTTTGGAAATTTTAAAAATTCTCCCTAAATAAAAAAATTTAAAATTTAAAGTTTATAAAGTACATTTATTTAAATAAGTAATGGTTTTAAAAAATTTTTTTGATACTTTAAAATTGGTCAATGAAATAACTAAAAAAATTCTGCTATGTTTGACATGAATACAAAAAAAAATATTACCCAGATTTCAATGTAAATACTATTACAAATTAAAAAAAACCCTAACTCAAATTTTTTTAAATAAAAAAAACACCCAATTTTTTAATAAAACAAAAAAAAGTTAATAAAATAGTAAAACTTTTTTAGAATGTATAATTATATAAAATTTTATTACATGTTACTAAATAAGTCGCCCAAAAAATAAAAACTCACACAAGCGGTGAAATTCCAAACAAGGCAAAATATTAGCAAAACCCCCCAAATTTGACAAAGTCCCAAACGGGCCCCGGCGACAAATCGAAAAAAAAAATGATCTGGTCCGTTCTGCGCATGATTTAAGACCCTTAGTGATGACTACACCCACGGCGCACGGACACATTTTTCGCCCATAAAATCGAACTATTAAACCGCGCATCCAATACCCTTTACCGGTCCATATAAAGGTCAGTGGGAATGATATATCGCATGGAAAGTACCGACCACTTTTCTATATTGGTAGCTGTGTAATTTTTGGCACAAGCACATTGTAATAAAACCATTGACATTGAAAAATCTGATCCTTTAAATTTAAAAAAAAAACCTAAACTTTTTCACCTTGTTATTTAAATTTATTCAGACGCATTGCTAACAAATAAACGTAGTTGCATTTAAGTCGCTAAACTTTTACCGAACAGAGATTTCTAAATGTATCCGCTGGTTTAAGAAGATTTTCTTCAAAAACTTTAAAAGACTGGCTTTTAGATTTTAAAAATTCGCTGCACATTCAGCGGCGATGCAAAGTTTTAGCAGTCAAAGCAAATTGAATAAGAGGATCCGCCCCTAAGGTTTGCACGATGGATTTCCAATTGAGTATCGAGAATGAAGTTCTATTATTTAAATAAATGACCCAGGGGAATATCTTAAAAGAGTATTATTCATTTTTAAAATTTTTTGAAACGATGTGCATGATATCTCAGGTTTTACTTTATCGATTCACTTTAAAATTTAGTATAAAGTTTCTTTATTTATTATAGTATTGCACTACAAAGAGTTTTTCGTTTAATTTTTTAATATTTAAAAAAATCCGATAGGGCGAAAAAACAGGAAAAACGTAGCTCGTTGTTCAAATTGTCACTGCTTTGCGAAAATTTTCTTTAACTCCTCGTAGTGCTGTAACTACATCCTTTTAAATTAAAAAAAAAAAAATTAGATCACCGGAAGGACTGCAAACCCTAAAATGTATTTTATAATTTAAAATTTTTACAATTATGTTGTTTTATTTTTTATTAATGCTTTTAAGATGTTAATTTATTATATATCAGTTGTAGATAACACTATATTATCGTCTGCAACTGAAATGTTTTATTATTTTATTATTAAAACGTTTTTACAATATTTTTATAAAATATATAATAAAACAGTAACAAAATTATTATCAAAATGCGTTTATGACTGAGCTATAAAACAACTTAGGCTACAAAACTAAATGGTCTTATAACGCCTTTCTAAGAGTCTTTTGCAGCTTATAAATACTGTTATAAAATCTTATAAAAATTATTTTATAATATTTGGTGATCATCTTATAAAATACTTTTTCTAAAGCAATATTTAGGACTATTTGGCCATTTAAAGTAAATTGTTACAACAGAGCTTGCTATATAATTATTTTATAGAGATGCAGTTCGTTGTAGATTGGAGACAGTAGTAAAATCATTACATAATTAAATTGTTTTTTTTAAATATTATTTTGCGGCTGACTACGCAATAAACACATTTGCATAATAAATTTCTTACATTAAATGTAAGATTGTTTCCTTTTAATTACCCTAGTCTTTGTTTTTATGAAAATATTTATAGCGATTGAAATAAATCAATTTTTTAAGTTCTTTTAATCAACAATGAAAGTCGCATAGATAGTGCAAGAGCAGATATTTAGAATGTCAGATAATCATTACAAAATATTAACTGAAGTATTTTATAAAATGGTGACATTTTACATTTATAAGTGCTGCAAAAACATTATAAAAGTGTTTCTGGGAAAATAATCTTTTATAAATTTTGTGTCGAAAACATTCCTATGATTTTTATAAAACTCAAAATTGCTAGTTGGGTGAAATCCTGCACACCAGAACACGCCATTTTTCTGAGTTCTCCAATTTGCCGGCTTGCAGTTTCCTGAATTTTGATATTTTTTCTTAATATCACAAATGGTTTATACTTTCAAAATATATGAGTAACTGGTAAAAAACGGATGTTAAAAATATTTCTTGTTTTTTTGTTTATAGCGTCGCAAAAAAACACCCAAAATTCGGGCGCCTAAACCAGAATATCTCCTTAAAAGTTTTGAAATATTATTCACGCAAGTAGGGACTATTAGGGCCGCTTGCACCGATTGAAATTTAAGCTCGGCTTTATTAAGCCAAAAAAAAAAAAATAAGCTTGGCTTATATTTAGTTTGTTCAACCACCATAATTTTTAGCGGGTTTTACTAAGCCGGGCAAATAAACTATTCTTGCAAAATAGTTCATTGTTTCACCTTCAACTAATTTCACATGGAAAAGATTTTGAAGTTTAAGTGGTGTACGCACCTCAAGGTTATGTTTATGTTATATTTTCTGGTTTGTGTGATTGTAGATGTTTAGCAGGCTACCAAAATGAGCGACAGTGAAACAAGCGTATCATTTTTAAATGAAGAAAAGAAGACACTTTTGAATATACTTGCTAAATACCAAAATATTATTGAGAATAAAAGGACTGACCAGGCCACAATTCAGGAAAAAACCGGGCTTGGATAAAAGTTGCGGCTAAACTAAACGCTATTTCACCTGATTGATTTTACAGAGTAAATGGTTAATATAGAATAAATAATTTTCCTATTTTTGTAGCGTTTTTAAATATTTAAAAAAGAGAACCTAAGAAAGAAGAAAATTTAAACAATAAAATAGGTAAGTAAATAATTTTTTCGAATTTATAAATTTAAAAATAGTTAACATAGTTTGTTGGATGTGCTGTGGGTTTAATTTTCCTTAGCACATCTGGAATACTTTGGAAGTCAATCAAATAATTTATTTCATTATTAATATGCCTTGGTCCTGTTCTGGTCATTCATTTAATTGCTATAATTATGTAGCACAATATTCCCGAAGTCAGGTTTTATCAGGTTGGACATACTGAACCGTATTTACATAAATCTTCTGCCAGAATTAAATCCGAAAAATTTCTTACATAAACTTGTCTCAAAATTAAATTTTAATATTTTTTAAAAAGTCAATATTATCATCAAATTCTTCAAATAGTTTTATTTTATGTTTGGAAAAAACACACGCAACATCAAATAAACACAAAAATGCAAATACTAAATAAAATTTGAGGTTATTAAACCTGGCTTTTCCGCTTTAAGCCTATAATTTTGGCGGCTTTTAATAAGCCTTGCTTAGCCTTCTTTAAGCTAAGTTTAGTAAGCGGTGCAAGTTGATATTTTAAAAAGCCCAGTTTAATTCAAAGCTAAGCTTAAATTACGATCGGTGCAAGCGCCTTAGTCGAACATATTATTTATCTGCTGTCTGAATTAATAATTACCACTATAGTTTTATCTGAATTTTAGGAACAAGATACCTGTCAGTAATAATAATTAAAAAATATCCCATGTTGCTTTTATATGTAAACAGGGTCTGGCCGATTTACTCGTTTTTCGTAATTAAAACTGGGCAAATACGAGTGTAAATCAGCATCATTATTCCTGAAAATTTTATCAAAACAAACAGCGGGTAATATTATTTGCTTGTTTTTGGATCATCCGAATGCTGTATCTAGTTATGTTTACCAACTTCATAATATGTAATTTTAGCTTGAATCATATCGGGTCATTATACTGAAATTGTATTAATTATTCCAACTGGAAACTTTTTACTTAAAAATAGACATACAGTGCTTTCATTTCAAAACGAACCACCCTAAATATCTTTAAAAAAAAAACACTCACCAAAAAAACAAAGAAACACGTCGATTTAGATATACGGAATTTAATTTTCGTATTTGATAAAATTTTATCGGTCACCTCCTAACCTCCAGTTAACCTCACTTTGATATGTCAAATGGCAACCCCCCTAAATGTGACACATCATTTAAGCGGCATGAAATTTGCTATCCAACAGTACTAAAAAACTTTAAATCGATGGACGTAGAAGCGACTTAGAAGTAAAAATGTGTGTTAATTAGTTTTTTCGTGTTCAAATAATTTATTTTATCAAATGCTCAAAATGTGCGCCGTTATTGGCGAGACAAGCTTTTTTTGGGAAATTCCTCGCAGACTATTTTAGTGTGCATTCATTTTCAGTATTATTTTTGTGTTACCTGCTACAGCAAAACACTGCCGATTTAATTTTTAAAATCCCTTTTCTATACGAATTATGACATTATTGAAGCGGAGATGCGAATTGTACTGACTCTCATACGTCTTTGAGACAATCGTAGTAAATCACGTGATTAGAGAATACGCAAAAAATACATCTGCGGCCTTATTTACATAAAGATGTTTAATATTGCAGAGAAACGTGACTGCGTGCCAAAATAGACATCGGCCTAAATCCCTTTAGATTTCCTGCAAATGCCGGAAACACATCCCGAGTGAGTGTATGTATGTATACACCTAGAAACGGAAATTTAGGAAACTTTATGGAGTAAATGTATCCTTTCGGAGCGACTATACGTGATAAATTAACAAAATTTACAGATGTGTACTCTCTGTAAGATAAACGCATACACACAGGATGGTTCAGAACTTAGGCTTCCCTGAAAACAATAATCTGTTTATTTTTTATTGAGAAAAATATAAGAACATCATTAGAAGCCCGTTTTACCATATAGTCCAGGGAAGTTAGAAAATAAACCGAACATTTTTAAGGCCAGCAGATATCGAGATGCGTTTTTCTTACTCGGAAGTTTTCGGAGATGCCGAATTCAATTCTGGCATTAGAATTACCCGGGGGCACTCAGGGTGACTCTGCGAAAAAAGGTAATGAAGAAAGTGAAAAATCACCCCCGCCGAACGATCCCCGAGCGTCTCCGGGAAATTCTAATGCCAGAATTAAATTCAGCTTTCCGGAAAACCCGCGAGTAACGATTTTCATGGACGCTGCTAAAAAACTCTGGTTAACTTTAGCAGCTTTCTTTGAATTATGTTTGGTTCTTTTAATTTTTAGTATAATTTGGCACATCTTTGAGGAAAAATAGTAAGACGTGATGAAAAGAAAATTTACATGTATTCTTGACTGGCTAAGATTAGGGACTACCGTACATTTTAGAATTTACAAGAAAACATATTTGACTGCGCTGCAAGAGGGCTGTCGTATTCTGACTGTAGTGACCTCTGTAAGAGAAAGGTCAAACTGTATTTTTCAAGAGACTTCGCGCCATCCAACAATGTGTGAACAAGCTATTTGCTTGTTCACACCAACCATCCTCGCAAAGCCACCTTCGAGCACCCCCGGGTAATTCCAATACCAGTATTGAAACCACCCAGTAACGATTTTCGAGCGATTTTTTCGAGTTTCCAGTCGTTCCTTTAATATTGCAAGTAGTTATCCAATTGCAAAATGGATTTATTGCACCAGAATGTATTTTTGGAAAAATGGTATAACCACACCATATAGACTTTTTTCCTGGAAGCTTTTTGAACAAAATGAAGAAAACCGCATCTCAATATCTGCTGGTCTTAAAAAATTCTTTATTTCGGTCGATTTTGATCTAAATGCCGTGGACTAATAGGATTTTTAATTTTTAAGTAAGATTATGAATGGATTTAACTCGCTGGTCTTTATATTAAAACAATTACCTGATTTAAAACCAGACTTTGGCTTTATCTTGCTTGTTGGCTTTAAAATTTCAAGAAAATAAAATTAACCCATTTTTTTACTATTAGTGATGAGCGAGACCGGTCTTGGTCTTGCGGTCTTGGTCTTGGTCTTGCAGCAAAACCAAGACCGAGACCAAGACCAAGACCGCCTTCTCACTTGCAAAAAAAAAAGGACCAAGACCAAGACCGGGGTATGCAAGACCAAGACCAAGACCAAGAGAGGGGTGCAAAGACTACGCAAGACCAAGACCGACCTGCAAGACTCTTGCACTTTTGTCACTTTTTTTAAATTATAATATTCAATTTTTATATTCAATATACAGAGGTATTTCATACAGACATGACAAAAAATGTCGAGAACTGCCTAAAAAGGCGATTATTTTATGAGTAACAGGTTTTTAATAAAATAATAATTAAATTGATCACTTCGTTTTTAATAAAATTATCTAAAAACGATAACTAATCAGATTCAGTAACATGTTTCAAGAAAATAATAAGATTGTGACTCAATGGTCCGACAAAGCTCGATATCTCTAAAACCGTTTACGATAGAGAAAAACTAAAGTACAAAAGTTATAGAATCTGAAAATTACTTATCCTATTCCTAATGTTTTTTTTTTTAATTAGGTATCTAGTGATGCCACTTACTGGATCAAAATTCCAAAATGCAGGAAAACATTATTTTTTGTGCCACATTGTAAGAAGTGGCATCATTAGACCCAACTCCTTTAAGCTAAGATATAAATGTAAAAGTGATGGTTTAATAAAAATATAATTTTTTATTTGAAATAGGAATACTTTTTATATAAATAGTTTTAAATTTCACTTCGGTTTAGACGGAAAAGTCAAAACAATGCCAAAGTATAATGATGTCATTTTTGTCAAAACCGAAAATGACATATAAGAAACCATCTACGTCGACATTGCATTTATATGCTGACAGTTCAAGATTTTCAGCATAATATACAGGAAGCGATTTTTTAACCCATTAACGGCCAACCCAATAAAAGCTTCTACTTATGGACATGTCTATTGAATATTGCTTAAAATGCATTAATTAAGAAAGTTTTTCATTAAAACATTTTTATTCCCGGTTTTTAAAGCCAAAATACATAAGGTGCGTATACGCACCTTTGGCCAAAGAACCAGTAAAAGATATAGTTGGTTACAAAAGTTTATAAACAACATGCTATGAAAATAATGATTAATATATTGTTAAAAAATTGGAATACGAAAGAAAACAACCATTACTTCTTATGAAAATTTTCAGAAACAATCTGGATGCAGATAGACCATACATTTTCTACACATAGCAAATATATACCCAATATTATCAAATCGTATGTCGTTTGGTAAGGCAGTTCTAGAGGGGACCATAGGAAGAGTGAGAAAATGATGGAATATCCAAAGGCCCAATATTATCAAATCGTATGTCGTTTGGTAAGGCAGTTCTAGAGGGGACCATAGGAAGAATTTGAGAAAATATTGATGGAATATCAAGGATTATAGATAATTTCTTCTTTTCCACTAAATTTCAGTAATGAGGTACGCACTAGTTGCGATCTAAATTCTATCTGAGAAATATGACAGTCTGTATGTATCTTCAACTATTAACCACCATGCTGTCAACCATATTTGTATCTTATGCCTGCCACCATTTTTGCCCCGAATTCGAATACGGTAATTTCAATTCCGTTGTCAGGAAGGTCCACGCCCCCATGTATTTGCTATATTCGTGTATAACATTAGGCTGAGGTAAGAAAAATATCTTTTCGCTCTTTTTGATTATATCGTTGGCTTGAGTTAGCGGTAAAACTTGACATGTATTTGACATTACGGTACAACAGAATTGTCGTTCCAACGCACAACTAAAACTTGCAAATTGGAGTCAAAAGCACAACTATAAGAACCTACGTTCTTTTTTGGCTTAAAAAGTTTGCTATTTTCAATAGGACATTTCGCTGTACGATTCTCTCTAACTGTTCCTGTTACGTAAAATCCTTTATCCTTTAGAGCAGCAAAAAGAATAAGACGTGAAGAAATTATCGAAAAATATTCTATTATGACCCGGATTTTCTACCACTGAGAGAAGATCCGCAAATCCTTGTTCCTATTATAGTGTGATCTGCGTTTTTTCTTCTTTTCCACCATAAGGAATGAACTTGAATAAATAACCAGTGTCAGAACATAAACGCAAGCTTGAGATCCAAATCTAAATGGCTTCCGCAAATAAACATTTTGCGAAGTGTCGTCAAAATATGGGACCATTTCTTCATCAATAGAAAGATTTTCAGCAAATATACCGAACTGGGTACACTTTTTTGTTTTTTAATTTCAAAAATCGGTGTTGGCACAAACTTTGTCACTTTTGTTTAGTTTTGAGTTATCAAAGCTGAATGAATATATCGTTTTATTGATCTGAATCTATTTCGACTCATAGTTTCCCTGACAACACGGACTTCTTTATCTTCATCTTTTGACCAGTACATATCAGCTTGCGGCAAAGTATGATACCCCAGACAAAATGAGAATGGCAATAAATCTTTTTGAGGAGAAATCGCATTCATTAATTTCAAAATCAAGATGGTTTTTCTGAGCTGCGTAAGTACAGGTGAAACTCAAAATACTATCAACTACTTCTTTATCAAAAAATAAAGAAAATATTTCATAAGGTGATTTATTACCATGCTCGGCTTTGATATTCTCCAAATATCGCTCGGAACTAAGCTGGGGAGCAGTGTTGTACGAGAGTATTTCAGTAATTTTCAATTTGGAACAACAGATTTGAGTGCCCCTTCCTTCTTGACAATGGGTCCTAGCACGTTTAGCTAATTGACTCAAGGTACATCTTCGGAATCATCACTGTCAATACTTTCTTGTGTTATGTTAGGAATTTCCTCGATATCCTCTTCCCCCTTGCTTTCGTTTCTATAATTGGTTCTACTTCATAAGTCCCCATGATGTCCGTTTTTTAGGTTCTCCTCACCGAGAATATTTTCGTCAATATCTTCTTCGTCCGTAACTTCATCTGTCTCCGGGCGGCACGTAAATGACATCAACAGAATCAGCTATTTGACAATCTGAATCTTCTTCTAATAAAGCAACAAGCTCTTTTGTGGTCAATGGTCTTTTTATTTGGTACGTTGACACCCCATTAAAACAGTTTGAATAATAAAAAAATAATATCGTCAAACTATAGAAAAAATAAATAAAACATACCTCATTTTTAGAAAGTAATATGAATAGGAAAAGAACCAACTAAAATCTTTCAAGCAATGCACTTAGACTAACTAATTTGCAAAACCCTTTATCACAGCGAAACGAACTGTAACACGGATAAAAGTAAACTCAAAGTAAACTAACGGAAGCGTGGCGTCGATATTTGAGACCTGTCTCAACTCGTAAAAAAATGTCTTACCTGTTACTGGCCAAAGGTGCGTATACGCATCCGCTACAAATACAGACGGATTTCGAAAACATTTTCAAAATTGAACTGATCTAAGTATCGAATTACTAATTATACATATATTTTATTTATGTATTTAGCATAAAAATATTATATGTGGTGCATATTTAGTAACGGAAAAAAATGGGAATGTAAGCAAAAGTAAAATCTGCAAATTGAAACAGCCCATACTTCTTTTATATAAAAAAACAATAATTTCAACAATAAAAAATATTTTTTTAGATATTCTGTAGTATTGGGAGATATAATAATACCACGAAGAGGAAAATATTACTTTTGCTTATAAAAAAATCATATGAAAGGTTTCGTTGACGCACCTTTGGCCATTAATGGGTTAAATGAATTTTTGCTATAATAATTCTATTTTAGGTTAAAAGCTAAAAATAAGGAAGTTTTCATGAGTGATAGTGAATTTTTTGGAAAGTTCTGAAATAGAAAATAATTTTACATTTGACGCCCTTTTTTCCATAATTTTGTATATTCAGTTTTGTACCATTATGAACGGTTTCGGATATATCGATCTTTGTCGCACTATCGAGCCACCTTGTATATGCAGAATGTTTATAAAGTATTTGTACAAACTTTGTACGGCAAATGTTTGACTAATTTGAACCTTGAAAGTTTATTTGAACTGAAAAGCTTCCTAAATACCTTTTTTTTTAATTAGAAACCAATGTTTACATATCAGAATCATTTTCATGGAAATTTCACATCTGGTTAAGATTAAAAGTTTTTTTTCTGCCCTTAGAGTACTCAGTATTGTAATTTTATATGCTTCTTCAAAGAAAATTTAAATATTTCCTATCACTAAAATGAAGCGCTATAAATAAATAAACCCTACATTTAAAATATCCTTTTTAATCAAATAATTTAAATGTACATGTAAGGTTAAAATTGGTATATTTTAAAATTTTAAAGCAAAAAATATAGTCTCCATCTTTATTTATTTGTAAGTATTAAAAAATATATATTTTATTTAAGATTGCTTAGTTTAAATTATTACTACCAAAAAAGCAAGACCAACAAGACTCTTGCAGCAAGACCAAGACCAAGACCGGGTGGTGCAAGACCAAGACCAAGACCTTCTTTGGGCTTGCAAGACCAAGACCAAGACCAGACTTGCAAGACCAAGACCAAGACCAAGACTAGCCCGGTCTTGGTCTTGGTCTTGCTTTGCTCATCACTATTTACTATGCAGGCTGTCCGGGAAATGTGGGAAATTTCCCGGATACGAAAAAAATAACACGTGAAAAGAGTACTAGAGTCGGAATAATACCTATTTGAAGTTACGTCATCCAGGCGAGAAAAAACGTACGGCGCAAATACACACACTTTCAAAAGTCTTGCACCCCTTACTATTATGTCCCAGATAAAGCCACTATCTGGGATTATGTTAAAGTTTTAAACGTTTTGAAATTCCAGTTTTAAATTTTAGTAAAAAGCTTGCACAAAAATGAAATAAATAATTTTTTTCTATTAATTATTCATGCATAGATAAAAATTTAAAAAAAATTAGATTTGTGTCAAAAACTTAAACTAGTCAACCCAACAGTAAATTAATATTCAGTATTTAAGCCACTTCTCCGTAGTAATGAATTAACACGTCTAGGCATACCAATATTCAAATTGTTTATTTCTTAAGAAATATTCCTCCATTCCTCGGAAACAGCAACAATTAATTCTTGCGCATTTCTTGGTGGATTATTCCGATTAAATATGGCTCTGGATACATAATCTCATACATGTTCTATTGGATTCATATCAGGCGACAGAGCCATTCTAATCTGGTAACGTTTTGGTTTATCGGGGACGCTTGAACACCTCTAGTCCTAGGTGGCCTAGCATTGTCGTCCATAAAGATGAACTGACGACCTAATTCATCTCGTAGGGGTACAATTACATGATTGATGATGTTTTGAAGATAATATGCACCTGTTAGTGACCCTGGTATATAAATAAGTGGAGTTCTTCCATTTAACATTATACCTTTCCAAAACATTTGTGTTCCATCTCGGTAAGAAGCAACTCCAACGGCTGCTTCGAGTCTATTCATTCGTCCTGCTTCTCTCCAAACTCTAGGTAGGTAGGTTTAAAGTGAGTCGGTATAACACCCTTCCACCGCGACCGATCGGTCTGTTGTGGCTCACACCTTTTTATATTTCTCCCACCAGGTCCAAACTCCTAATAAATCTGATGATCCTGTTGGGAGATCTTTCACCTCCCCCGGCAATAAGGTGTCATTGCCGAGGATTGCGAATCTTAGTCGTGCCAGTGCTGGGCACGAACACAGTATGTGTTCTGCCGATTCATCCCCTCCATGCACTGGCACTCGGCGTTTGCTAGGCAATCTTGTGCATATGGTATTTTAATCTGCAGTGTCCCGTGTACAGTCCCACTAGAGTTTTAAGGTGTATCCTTGATTGCTCTAGTAGTTTGAGAGTACATTGTTGGTTCGGTGAGCTTATGAAGGCCTTCAAGTCTCTGAGACCCGGAAGTTCATGCCAGTACCGAACATTTTCTCTTTGTGTCCAAGCTGATATGAACTGCTTGGCCGTTCCATAAGATATACCGATGACCGGTTCCGGCCCTGTGAATTTTGTTTCCGCCCCCCTTCTGGCAAGGAGGTCTGCGGATTAATTACCCTCTAGGCCAGTGTGTCCAGGTATCCACAGTAATGTAACCTTATTGTTTTGACCCAGTTTGGTCAGCGCATTCTTGCAATTCCAGACGGTTTTCGAATTGCACCGGCTGGATTCAAGAGCCTTAAGAGCTGCTTGACTATCGGAGAATATTTTACCTGTCTTACGTATGCAGTGCCGATCAACCAGCGATCTAGCACACATCTCAATAGCAAATACCTCCGCTAGAAATATGTTTGCCAGAGTGCCCAGGCTAAAGAAAAACTCTGCCCTCGGCCTCTGTCCATATATTCCAGCTCCAACACCGTCCTTGGTTTTGGAGCCATCGGTGTACCAACAGATGTCAGCCCGGAGCAGGTCGGTCGTTTTTCGACTCCAGTCCTCCCTTTGTGGGTAGACTACACTATAGGGCCGGTTGTAATTGGTTGCTGTAGGCATTATGTCTGAGGGCATTTCCAGTCTGTCACAGGTCAGGACATTTCTCCAAACTCTAACTCGGTAATTATTACTCACTAGGCCAAACCGTGACTCGTTTGTAAAAAGCACTTTCCTCCATTCTACTAAACGCCAGTGTCGATGGTTTCTTGCCCACTACAAGCGAGCTGTTTGATGACGAGGAGTTAACAAAGGTACCCTTAAAGGTCTTCTAGACCGCAATCATGATGTTAAGACCCGCCTACGGATTGTAGCACTTGAAATCAAACGGTTGTACGTTCTCTGGAAGTGCGATCCTAGTACCGGTACAGTGACCGAACGATTTCTGCGGGCTGATTGGGCAATATATCAACCTTCCCGTCCGGTGGTTATACGAGGGCGACCACTTCGAGGTCGACTTCGCACTTCACCAGTCTTTACATAGCGTCTAATTACCCTGCTAATAGTACTTCTATAAAAATTTAATCTATTGGCAATCTGGTGACGAGATATCTCTTCTTCCTTAGTCCTGTCAAACTCAGACTACTCGTGTCTAGGCATATTACTCGTTTCTTACACTAATTCGGTAACAACCAATAAATATTGAACAACATAAAAATGCACTTTTTACAACATTGGTATTTTAAAGACTGAAAACATTTTTGTTTTGGTACGTTACCATGGAATTTAAGTAAAAATAAGTCAATCTTTTTATCAATAAATTTTTTTTTACGTATTTTTATTTTATCCTTATAATACAGTGGGGGGGAGGGTGCAATACTTTTGAAAGTGAGTGTAGATAATTAGATATTTTGGCAATCAATATTAGGTTAGAAAATTAACTATAGCGTTCAGAATTAACAAATTATGACTTAGCATATTATAATTTCCACATCGGTCTATACACTTTCAATCTCAAAAAATAAAGATAATTTTATAGTATTTATTTATTAACAAACTTAATAACAATTACCAATTATTTTGATTAATCATGAATAATGAACAAACGCAGCTGATAACGCTGCTTGGTGTCATCTTACCAGCTACTACAAAATGATCCCTTGCTAAAAATCCACGTCACGTCAATGAAAACTTGAGTAAAACCTTCCGCACCTAGATTTCTATTTCTAATACTCTCCATTAAAAAAATATTTGTTTTGTAAACAATATCTGGGAACTCTACTAAATAATTTCTATTATTTAATTTTTTTAAGCTGGATAAAAAGTAATCCACTTCTTAAAAAGACAATGAAATACTCAAAATATATTCAATTTCATTCCTGAACATTTGTCTTTTTTTGCCAGTGTTACGTTTTCATTTCTGGCGTACATAGAATAAATTGTGTCCCGAGTTATATTTTCAAATATGTAGTAATTTTGATTTTTGCGGTCTTTTGCTTGAAAAACACCCTGGAAGCGTTACCCTGGTCTGCTTTCATTCCATTCTTCTTTATATTTGCGATCGTTGTTGGGTTTAATATTGCTGCATCTGCGGCTCGCTGTATTACATTCTCAATATGAAGTGCGATCCCAATTCGGACTTGTTTCGTTTTTAGTTCAAAAAAAGCCAATATATTTAAAATCATCAGCTGCGATTGTTCATTTTACCTATAATATCTTTTTCTCGGCATTATTTAGAACTTTTCGAAATAACTTTCGACAACAAGTTGACACACCAATGTAAAACTCTATGTTTTAATTATTTTACACATTTTTTAGTAAAGCTCTTGTTTGTTTAAAACAATGTTAAAAACATTTGTTTTTATATTTTATTCCATGTTTTCTTTTATACTCCAAATGGGCACCAATTCTCCCGCTCCTAATCCACAAAAAATTAAACAGGTCCAATAGATTCACTTTAAAATGTAAACGTTACACCAATTAAAACCAAAAAAATGCTTAAAATCCCAAATTATTTACACGAGCAAAAAATATTTAACCGGCAACAAAATTTTAAAAGCCGTTGTTAAAGCCATTTAAAAAAATAACTCTATATAGATCCGGCTGAATAAAGAGAGGCTTACAACACATTTACAAAACAAAGCTTTTCAAGACCGATTTGCTTTGAAAAAAAATGTATACAAAATTATCCTTTGAAATTTCAGTTAAAACATGACATTACCAGTCTACTTTCGTCCATTTAGCTTGCTTGTTTTTAAAGAAAAAACAAAAACCGAGAGGTAATGTGCGTATTGTCTGTCATATTTTTTTCTGTATTGTTTGTGTTAGTCGGACCTTGTTCTCGTTAGAGCTTTACTGGACGTAATCATGGGTAAAAATAGCTTTTTGTATTGATGTTGGCAATTTTTAACTGGACAAATATCCATAACCAAAGACAAGTATATTTTTCACACAGGTCTCTTTGTTATTCAGAAATTGAGTACTCTATTTTACACTTTTTTGTCAATAAACCGTTTGGTATTATCAGTGTAAATTAACCACAACTTAACCACAACTAGTTTTCACTTAACTGCTCTAACTCTTGAAGTAGTGAAGTTAGATGCATTTTTACCACAAGACTTAAAGTTGCTTGTTTATAAACACAACCATAAAGCCATTTTTGATTTATGAAATAAGTCTAAAAACGTTTAATATAAAAATTAAAAACGGAACTTACTTACACTTAGTTCCACTTTTTAGTTCTACACTTTCCTACTTAGGTGTATGAACTTAGTCACTGTCAGTCCTTGTTTTCCGCCTGTTTATTGGTGCTTAATAGCAGTTGTAAGAAATCGTAGTATTCCTCACAAGTGCGGCAAACGATACTTTCCGCAAGCGATTGCCGTTTTAAGCATTCGGGTACGGAAAAGACACTTTCCGCAAGAGTAGGAAAAAAATACTTACTTTTAAACACCCTTTGTTTTAGTAACCTAATTTATAACAAAGTGTATTAAACTTAAGTACGTTACTAAAGTACGCCAAAAAATCTTTTTTCATGCTGGTGCATTGTTGCTCGTATCTTTCTTTTGATTTACTTGGTAATAGGTTAGATTAGATTAGATTATTTGAGCGGAGATGGCAAAAATAATCTCCACCACTGCAACCTTACCAGATTTATTGTGGTTTCTCTATCATTTTTTAGAGTACCTGTCCAGGCTCGTCTTCTTAACTAGATTCCAAAGTCTTGTTACTGGCCACTCCATATATCTTGCCGGTTTTGGCTTTTCCTCACCAAGCCTAGTAAACCTAAGCCTACATAGTGCTTCACAGTGGCACCACACATGTGCGGCTGTTTCTTCAACCTCCTGGCAGAGCCTACCCAGGCTATCCTCCACCAGGCCTATTTTTATCAAGTGCTTGTTGAGTTTGCAATGTCCTGTTAGTTGACCTACCGTTATCCTTACGACCTTATGACTGTGGCTCAATGGGTCTGAAGTAAACTTGGCCTAGCAGGTCTTAATGAACTGCTTTACCTGTCGATGTCCTGGTGATTGTACCCATCAGCTTTGAAACTCTCTGTCTACCCAACTCTTAATAGATGCTTTAAAGAGACCTGCCGAGATTTCACGGAATCATTTTCATGGCTGATCCTCTTTTGGCTAGGTCATTGGCCTCATCGTTACCTGGGTGGCCCTCGTGGCCTGGTATCCAGGCTACCGTAAATTTGTTTGCCAAGCCGACTTTTTCCAGGGCCTGTATACAGTCCCCCACTAATTTGGAATTAACTTTTGGAGGGCCTTTAGGGCCGCTTGGCTATCTAAGTAAATGATGATATGTTTTCCTTTACTATCTGTTTCTTTAATCCGCACGGCGCAATGCATTATTGCTGCGATTTCCTCTTGAAAAACCGTGGCGTGCTGACAAAGAATCTTTTCTCTAGGCTTGTCTCCATAGATGCCAGCTCCTACTCCCTTGTTGGTCTTGGAGCCATCTGTATACCAGATATAATCGGCTTTGATTGGAGGGCTTTTTTTCCAGTCCTCCCTATCTGGTATGACAATCCAAAAGTGTCTGTTGAAGATGAAACGAGGGGATGACCTGTCTGAGGGCATCTCAAACAATGAGCTGACCTCTCTACTCACAACGGTGACCGACTTGCCACCGAAACGTAGATAGATTTTTGGGGTTTTTAAATATTTTAGCTTTCTTGGCGGGTTTTTTCTTTTTTCTGTTTTATGCGATCTGCAAGTTTATAGGGATCAATAGGACTGAGCACACTCAGTTCGCTATACTCCGGAACCAGGACCAAAGTGGTCCCATTCTTTAGAAACTTTTCAAGTAAGTAAGCCGACGAGAATCGCTGAAGATTATTACGGGGCTTCCACCTCTCCATATAATGATCAAGGCCTCACCAAGGGCAGAGGCACTAAGACTGGAGTGTGGAAGACGGTGGAGGACGAGGGGGGGCACTGTGACATCATGGGCCAAGAGAGAACTGTGGCTCTTTCGATAAAGCAGGATAGTATCCAACCAGTAATCCACTTAGACAACATGCACAAGGTGGACATGGCATCGGCGGATGACTGGGCTCACAAAAGCTGTGGGACACCAAGCGAAGGAACAGTTATCTATACAGATGGCTCAAGAATAGGAGGCCGCACTGGCTTCGGCTTCTATGTAGAAAGGACGAACTACAAGTTCTATGGAACAATGGGAAAATATGCAACCGTATTTCAGGCGGAAGTTATGGCAATAGCCAAAGCCATAGAATACTACCTTAATAGAAGATACAGGGGAAAAATAACTTCATGTACTGACAGTATGGCAGCGATCGGGGCCCTAACAAATAAAGTGCACAGATCAGAACTTACAAACAAATGTCGGAAAGCAATTAATAAAGTAACGAAAACCGCCAGAGTCACTCTGCAATGGGTCCCTGAACACAAAGGGATCCCGGGGAATGAAATGACTGACAAACTCGCCAATTTGAGAGCTGAGGAAAATGGACCTAAATATACCGTGGGAATCCCTTACAACACGGATATGACAGAGATAGCAACATGGATAGAGACACGGTTTGATGAGAACTGGAAAAAGACAAAAGCCAGACAATCAAAGGCTATTATTGGGGAAAAACTGTGAAAGGACCGATGAACATAAAAGACTTCAATAGGGTGCAAATGAGAAACCTGACAGGCATACTGACAGGTCATTGTAGAAAGAGACACTATCTCAACAAGATAGGAAAAAGCGAGACAAGTACATGTAGATGATGTGGAGAGGGAATAGAGGACACCATACATGTACTTAGAAATTGCCCAGCACTAGAGCACATCAGGGGAAAATGTCTGGGTACGGCATGGCTGGACCTAAAGGACATAAGGACTCGCATCACTAGTGAGGAAATTGGGGCTCTAGTAAGTAAAACGACAGCACCATATCAGTGTAAAAGGAATGCATACATAAGGGACAGTACAGGGTGACGGAACCTGTGTATGATTAAGGGTTGGTGTAGAGCAGGGGTCTCCAAACTACGGCCCGAGGGCCACAGCCGGCCCGCGGACAGATTTTGTCCGGCCCGCGGAGAGCATACTTGAAAACTCCTTTTTGGAGAACAAATAATTTTTGTAGCAAATTAAGTTTAGTTTACTGAAGTATTCTAATTTTATGTTGAATAATTATTAATATGACATCTACATTGATATGGTCATGGGCTCACTCCGCTAACTCATAACATTCTTGTAGGCTTATTGTTATTGTTTTTGTGATAAGTTGGATAAAGAAACACAGAATTGTAATGAGTAATGACATGTATAATATGCAGAAAATTTAACTTCAGTATATAATAACTAACAAATTATTGAAATGAATCCAACTAACATTTATACATTTTAAATAATCACATAACTTATAACAAACATAATGACATATGAAATACTAATGAGATTTATGTAATTGAGATTTTCCACTGACAATAGTTTGTAGTTGTGGACTAATTTTACTTGTACCAATTATTAAAAGAGATTTAAGATGCTCATCAGTTAATTTCGATCTGTAAACATTTTTTGTGTACTTCATTTTGGACAAGGTTTTCTCACACAAATAAGTAGTACCAAAAACAGAAAACAGACCACGGACAAATTTATGCAAATTATCAAATTGTGTCAGTGGAAGACTCTTATAAAATTCCAACAAAGATGAGTTTTGATATTTGTCCTTAATTATATGACTGCATTGTAGATCAATCATTTCCATTTGAAGCTCCGGGGCTAGGGTTTCAATGTCAGTATCAAAAGGATTCTGAAAAATCTTAATTTGATTCGCAGTGGCATCAAAGTCCGAGAAACGAGTATCAAAATTTATCATCAAAGCACTCAAAGTTTCGATTGCAAAATCGATAGGAAACTCAGTCTCAGTAGTGTGGCTGAATATTTCACATGTTTTAAAATGTGAAAAACATTTACTTCGTAGTTTTGATTGAAACAGTCTCAATTTCTTCCGAAATGATTTGATATTAGTGTATAAATCAGGAAGATGCTGGTTTTCTCCTTGCAATCCCAAATTCAGTTCGTTCACATGTTTTGTCAAATCAACATAGAATGCTTGTTTTGTAATTCAGTAAGAGGGCGATGCTTTTCATTCAAAAAAATTTCGATCACTGCTCGAAGTTCAAAAAAGCGCTGAAGGACTTTCCCACAACTAAGCCAGCGTACGGCAGTATGATAAGGTAAGTCAGTTTCTCCAATCTCTTCAATAAATTGTGGGAATTGTCGGTGATTCAGCCCAAAAGATCTGATAAAATTAACAGTTGATATGACTGGTTTCAGAACGTCAGACATATCCAAACATTTTCCGCACAAAGACTGTTGATGAATGATATAATGTAAGACTAATGGTCTTGAACCACCGTCATTTTCTACAGCCTTTGACACAAGAGCGACCACTCCTTTATCTTTCCCACTCATGTTTTTGCCTCCATCAGTTGTAATACATTTTAAGTTTTTCCATTGAAGGTTCTTTTGATTAATGGCCATTTTAACTCCTTTAAAAATATTTGTACCAGTAGTTGTGCCATGAATACTATACATATCAAGAAGTTATTCGTGCACTTCATAGCTTTTATCTCCTCCTCGAATATAAATCAACACCTGAGCAGTATCTGACACATCCGTTGACTCATCCAAGGCCAAAGAAAACCACTCAAAATGTCAATTTTTGTCGAACAGTTGAGAGGATATATTTTCAGCGATGTTTTCTACCCTTCGAGCCACAGTGTTTGCTGACATACTGACAGTTTTTAATAAATTTACCTTTTAGGGCACATTTCTTCGGCTACTGCAATTAGGCATTCTTTGATCATTTCAGTTCAGTTTTGAGTTTTGTAAATGAAGATTGTAAATGCGCGCTGCATAGCTTCGAATTTTTCTGTCCGCAAACTTCCTGTATATTTTGAGTAATTTTGAAAATGTTTTGTTTCATAATGACGTTTAATGTTATATTCTTTGAGAACGGCTATGCTTTCATTGCAAATCAAACATAGCGCCTTGTTACTGGACTCAATTACGAAATACTGAATGTTCCACTGATCTTTGAATTTTCTGCATTCACTATCAATTTTTCGCTTCTTTTCCATACTACTAATTCTCACACAAAAGCAACAATTCAAATCAAAATACTGTTATAAAGATGTCTTAAACTTAAACACGCACAAACACGTTTTAAGGAGGTATGCAATATTTTATTTAACAACAGTGTCATAGGTACTGACTTGTGGTTGCGCCACTAGCCTTCTTATATATTCCAAATACTGCCATCTAGAACCCAGAACTTTCCGCTTGTGTCCACCAGATGTCGTGTCACGTTACTCCTCATGGCTTGTACTCTACGACTAATCTAGAAATTACAGATAATGACAGAAAAATTAATAATATGCAGTGTTGCCGTTTTGCGGACTTTAGTTCGATTTGCAGCCTTTTTTAAACGTTGTGTACTTTTTCGGACTTTTTTTCATCAGTGGACTATTTCACTTCTTACCACCGGCAACAATGATAATATGGTTTTGGCCCTCGGAACTTACTGGAGTAATCAGTATGGCCCTAAGGCTGGAAAGTGTGGAGACCCCTGGTGTAGAGCATAATGGGCTTAGGCCTCAGTGCTCAGGGCCCCAGCGAGGGAACTCACCCTGATACAATAGATAGATAGAACCCGACGAGAACTTATTGTAAAGAGCCCTTGTTTACTTTTAACAATTGTTAGTTATTTGTTTTGGTTTAGGACTTTTTCCATTATAAAAAAATACTGTAATACGTGAGCTCTGAACAGCTGTAAATATACGAATCAGTTGACAGACCTCCATGTAACTTCAAATATGTTCATAAAAAAGTACCATCACCTTTAAATAAACTAAACTACAAACCGAATAGCGTCATCCCTCAATCGACACAACTTATTGAAAAACCAGTTAATTCAGAGAGCTGCCCCTTCGCTTTAATTAATAAGCACGTGGCAGATCATATTTAACACAAAATAAACTTGTTTTCCAAGTTATAATTATTTATCCTTTTAAACCACGTGTTTTATTCACTTAAGTTGATACCATGATAGTTAACAAGCAGACTTAATTAATGTTTAAACATTGCTTTTAATTACCTAAAGCGGATAATGCTGGTTTTATTTTGCTGAGATTTTCACTTCTTATAATTTTCTGAAAAGAGGATTTATTATTATTATTTTTATTTTCTTTATAGTCTTAATTAACCTAAAAAAAGTAAATCCGCTTCCTTGAATAAAATTTCCTGTTTTGATGACAACTTTGAAACTGCATTAAAATAAATTGTTTGCGGATGATCCAACTATTTTATAGAATAATAAAAACACAAATTCTTTATACATGGTGTTACAAATTAAGATGCTGATCCTTAAGGGTATTAATCCTTAGGTGATTTAAAGAAGAAAGTTCAAATAAACCTATGTCCTAAACCACTTAACTTTTGAGCTACAGGATGTTAAAATCTTAAGAAAAAAAAACGTTTTTTCATCATAACTTTAATAGCTTCCTAAATATGTTTATAAAATTTAGCACACACCCTCTAAGTATTGACAGCCATTTTTTGATATAGGAGATTTGTTTAAAGTTTAACCAGTGGCGTCCGTACAGGAACGTAGACTAAATATTTTTGAAAAATATTATGTATGCTATTTTTATAATACCCATTCGAACATTCGGTGTTCGAGCTTATTCGCGTAGCGTGTGGGAGCCCTACCTTCGACGAAGATTCGTACTTCGTCATTTTCCAGGAGGCTGTCGGTAAACTGGCACAATGAAAGAAGCTCTTAGTACGGCGAAGTGCCGCAGTTAACTTCGGCATCGCTCCCAGACGCTACGGCTTTGTTAATATGTTTTTTGCTTTAGCTCACCCTCAGTTCGTTTGTATTGCATTGGTGGCGGGTTGATTTGTTTTTATTTGCTGAAATGGCATGGAGCAGCGAGTTAAAGTTAGAATATATATAAAAGTATATATAAAAATGAACCTGCAATTTGGAACCCACAGATTCCAGAACATAGCAATAAAAATAAAGTGGCTGATGCCTGGAATAATATTAAAACAAAGTTTAGCGTGGAGTGCTCGGTTGTAGAATTGAAAAAAAAAAGAAAGACTCTTTGATGCCAATGTTTCTCCAGTTATTTAATAAAGTCAAAACAAGTTTAAAGTCGGGTGCTGGTAGGGATGACGTTTATAAACCTGCCTAAATCTTCTTCTTTCCCGTTCTTTTTTCCTTTTTTGTAATAATAAAACACTGCTGAAAATCACACAACAAGCAGCGACAACCATCTGCTCTTCATCACTGTCCATTTTGAACTGCACCGCCACGCCACTGAAAATCAAGACTTCTCTACTACGCGAAATATTTGTCACTGGACGCATTTTTAAAATAAAGTAGCGTGTGGGAGGGTGGCCGAAGGTGTAGTGAATAGTTCGAATATTCGCACATTTGCCGAACATTCGCCAAATGCACGTAGTGTCTGGGACCGGCTTTAGGGCAAATTTGATTTTTTGACTTTTTTTCGTCCGACATGCGATTTTCGCAAAAAAAATAAAAACATTTTTATGCATGGTCATTTTATTAGTAAAAAATAAATAAATTTATTTACTTTATAAACGTATATTATTTTACCATAACATTATAAGAATTCTCAAATCTAAAGTCTAGCGGTGCTTTAATATCAGAGTCTATTTATCTAAAGGGGTTATGGCATCGTCGAGATGGGGATAGCAAAAGTCCAAGATGTGAACGTGTGAAAAGGGTCGCTTATGTTGGCGGCCCTGTCGGGTAACTCTAAAGTTACCTAGCATTCTCAGCTGTGGACAGAGTCGTGCACAATCAGAAGTTTTATTGGGGTTATTTTTACAGTTGAATATTTGTGTCAGAGTTGATATTTTATTGGTTTTGACTGTTTTTACTATATTGTTTTTGGTAGTATTTAGTCGTGTAGTTTTAATTAGTCCTTAATGTGCAATAGACCAATAAAGTTGTGTTCCCCATAAGGATTCTGTTATTTACACGGAGCATGTTAAAAAAGACGATTTTTATATGTCTTCAAGAAAAGTTGCAAAAGCAGTGATCCTGATCAAAAAGGAAAAAGGCGATTATGAGATCCTGATCAAAAAAGAAAAGGGCGATTAATAAAAGAAGGTAAGGTAAAAAATATGATATATCCTAATGCTGCTATTATCAATATTTTTTTAGTGTAGCAGTTCATTCAGTTTGCATTATTACACCTCAGATAACACAAACACGGTTTTTAAGTCCACCAGTGACTCTTCACAACTCTAAATGTAGTTACACAGTTATTAGTAAGTAAATTAAAATTTTTTTGATTTTAATTTATTATTTAATTGTCAAAAAGTAAATAGTCAATATTTCTTAAGAACTATCAACTTTATATATGCATTAATGTCCCTTTTAAAGTGTATTTAATTTTTTTTCAAATTATTTTGTACATTTATTTTTGCAGTTATTACATTCTTTAATTGTATTTAATTTTTTTTGGATCCCTTTCTACCAATTCTTGGTTATTATGTTGAAAAACAGGGTTTAAATATAATTTTTTTTTTAATTTGCCTTTTACAAGTTTAAAATTAATTATTAAACCTACCGCACAAAAAGGGTTTTTTTTAGATTAACAGGTATGAACTGGACTGCGAAGAAATTGCAATAAGTTAAACTTTAGTAAAAATAAGGGATCTAATTCTTTGTTTTACTTCAAGGGCTCCAACAAAATAAATGTTTTGTGCTTTATTAAAAGGATTTAATCCAAATGATTTTATTTTTAAAATAGAAATGTATATACCCAAAAATTATTAAATAAACCCTAAACTGTGTTCTTTTCTTCCATATCTAAGAAAAAAAATTAAAAATTTCAGTTGTTTTTTTTTATTTAATTTTTTGAATGAAAAATTATTGTAGTGTTGTGGGTTGTAAAAAAAAAAAATTTATTTTTTAGAATTTACCTTTTACATTTTTTTATAAAAAATCATTTTTTTTCAAAAGGAAAGCATTTATTTGCAATATCAAGATGCTGTATTTTAAGAAAAAAAATAACTAGTTTTTAAAATAAAAAAATTGGTCCTTAGACAATTTTTAATATTTATGATAGAAAACACCGTCATAAATTTCTAAAAAAAAATTATTTCTCTTGGCCCATATCTGATTTGGGTTGGATATTTTGAATCAAAAATTTTTAAGGAAAAGCTTAATAAGCGATTTCTGACCCCTGCACTTACAGAAAATTTTGTTCCTGTGTTTTTTCCCTATAGGTTTTTTCCCGGGCCCTTTTTGCTTGACGAGTTGGCTAGTATAATTCCCTGGAAACTTCCAGAGGCAACGAAATTTAAGCTTTTTGCATCTTTTTATAGTTTAGCTAAGGGGCCCCAGACTTCCCTTTCTTCTTCCTTCACCCCCTAGAGTTAAGAGACATGGAACCCTACCCCAAATTTTTGTCTCTTGGGGAAAAACCCTCTCTTACCCACTTCCCCAATACCACGGGGTTCTTTAACTAAAACATATTGCGGACTGTTTAAAGATAAAAAAATAATTAAAGTCCCCAAACTTCTTTACTTGCTCATAAAATTTTATAAACGTCGTAATATAGGTGGGTTTTTTAAAAAAAAAGGTGTTAATAATTCAATATCGTGTGTTTAAATATAGAGTAAGTACCATAAATTCTAAAAATGAGCAATCATCAGTATTTTCTACATTTTAATTTTTTCTCATTTTTTAAAATATTTAAATGTATAGATACCATTGAAAAGGTACCCAAAACGTCTTTTTGACGCTTTAATTTTTAATTTCAATATTAATTGAATTACATTTATATTTTTGAAATATAAAATTTTCTCGGTTAAAAGCGTTTTTGTTTCCCCTCAATTCTACCCTGTCCCAAAAATCCAACATGGCCGAAATGGACCCTTCTTGACGTCACAAATAGTTTTTAATATGGCGGTGTCTAGATTAATAAACCGTTTTATTAAATAGTTTTTTACTGGAACTGAAAGATAAGTTTAACAGTGGTCGTCTTAATTTTTATGCGAAATATGTCGATCAAAATTCGTTTAGAATTTTTTGACAAAAACCTCCAACAATAAATTTCATAATGGAGAAGATTTCAAATTCATTTATCATTAAAAAAATCTGAAAGTTTCTCTTCCTTCGGGAAGCACCCAGGTTTGATTTTAATGAATGAATTAGGATCGGACCCCCAAATTTATAAAAACTTTCTTGTTCTTTTAAATTGTGAATTTACATATTAAATTTCATACCTTTATATAAAATAATACGGAAGTTAGGACAGTGGAAAAAAAATACGCCCCCTTCCCTTCTTGTAGTATATACAAAATGTTGGGCTGGAACTTGGCCTTGGGCGCAGGCAGGCGGGGGCACCCCTTCCCGTCAAAAATCGGGCACGTGGATCAAGAAAGAAATTTTATTCCCATTTTCTTTCTCTCCTTCACTTGTTTCACGGGAGGAAAGGTGCCCCTATGGGTTATCTCTTAAAGATTTTTATCCAAGAAAGCCAAAAATAGAAATAAAAATTTAAAACAATTTTTATTTGGACGTGGTACATGTTATTTTATCACAAAAAAACCTTATAGTCCGGTCAATCTACACATTCAAAGGTACTAAATTTAAACAACTGAAAGTAAAAAATTGTTTTAAAAATAATTTTAAAATAAATTTAAAAATTCCTCATCGTTTCTTTCTGAAAAAAAAATTAACTCAGTCAAAGGTCAAAAATGGGTTTTTTGCGACTTTTTAAACGATAAGTTTTTGTAAAATCCCTTAAACAAATTGTGATCATAAAATTATACCATCGGTGCATCGCTAGACTGGCCATGGGAAATTATTTAAATTTTGATACTTGAAATATTTACACTTATTGAATTTAAAACAAAATTTTTGAAGACGTTGATAAGATTAGCTCATATACTAAATTTCGTTTTTTTTTTTTTTTCTGATAAGGTTAAAAGTTATTTAAGAAAAAATATTTTAAAATTTTTCCTCCTAATTTTAATGAATCCACCAGTAATAAATAAAATGTCTTGTCAACTTTTTATTCTTTTCTTTTATTATTAGTTATTTTAACATGTTTTTGGGATTGGAAAATAATGGTTGTAATCATTTAATAAATACAAGTAATTACATTGAATAATAATAGATTTTTAAAAATTGGGAAAATTTTTTAGGAAGGTGAAAAAACACTTAAAAAATGTCTAAAAAACGTT
>JAHBCN010012275.1:0-27140 GCA_019359885.1 Listronotus oregonensis
ATCACGAAAAAAATTTCGGCAACGTTTTGTTTTCAAATATTAAAGCAAGAATTAAATAACCATTTTTTATATATTTTTCCTTTTTTTAATTTAGATTTTTAAAATTGGACATAATATTAATAAAATCTTTTAAAAAATTTTTTTTATTTTTAACCTTTTTCCATTAATTGAAGCTATTTCAAACGGAGCGGCCATGTTTGTAATAATTTTTTAGTGTATACAGGTTGGGGTTTAAAGTAAAGGTTGCAATTAAATGTAAAAAGGTATAAAATAAATATAAAAACAGTTTTTTTAAAGGAGTTTATAAAATATTGTGTGCCAATTTAGTATAAAAATCAGAAATTTGTAAAAAGAATATTAATAGTTAAATAAAGGTTTGATTTTAACTTTGATGATTAATATTAGAAAACGAAACTTGCCATTTTTTCGATTGATCAGCCCCAAAAATCCCCTATACCAAAGATCAAAATAAGGAGGCAACGAGACAATTACCAATCTTTAAATAATTTTATTCTGAAAAAGTGGAGAGGAAGAATATAAGGTTCCCAAATTGGTGGGAATGTATGGGGATCTTGAAACCACGATAGATAGAAAATTTAAATGGGGAAAGTTTTGGACAATTATGTTAGCAAGCTTTCCCGTTTACTAATGGTTTTAACTATTCCGGTTTTTGAGAAATTTTGAAAAACCTGAAAATATTTTCGAAAATCGGCCATATTTTTATAAGGAAAATTTTTCAAATCTGTAAAAACTTCTTCAAAGAACTTTTTATGGAATATGACCGATAGTCAATTTTTATTTTTTACGTTTCGGGTTTTTAGAATCATCATCAACTTTATTTTTTCATATGGAATATTGATTTTACGCATAAATAGTGTTTTTATTCGATTTCAACAATGATAACATGTTATAATTTAAGAGTTTATAACCTCATTTATTTCAAAAAACAAAATTTTTCAGTTGCCTTGATCCCGGCGAACGAATTTTTTTTTTTTTATATAAACAATAAAATATTAGTAATTGGCAAAATAGATAAGCTAAACAGATATATTAAGAAATGGGTTTCGTGAACATAGCTATAACGTTAATACCTGTAACCCAAAAAATCGATATGAAAAAGTAAAGTTGATGAATCATCAACCAATAGGGCGCCCAGATTTTTTCGCAGCCAAATAGTGTTTTTATTCTTATTTTAACAATGTATAAATGTTATATTTAGGACTTTATAACCGTATCCACTTCAAAAAAACAAATTTTCTAGGGCCTTGACCGGCGAATGTCATCTAGGTCTTATCGTTAGCTCGGGTAATTACAAATTTTTTTTTTAACTTTGTAAAATGGTTAATTATTATTTAAAGAAAAGCTTGATTTTTGCAAGGTTTTCCAAAGCTATGAGTGTTAATATAGCACGCAAACAACTAATATATCTAAACTAACATACTTTGAAAACTGGTTACAAATTTGCTTAATTTCGAAGTTTTAAAACCAGACCTAAGGTACGTTGAAGAAAATCGACAACGAGTTAACCAACATATTAAAGAAAACCAACATCTTCAGCCAGGGATGTTGATAGAGAATTCCACATACCTAAGTCAACCATTCATAGCGTAGAAGGACTATTTAAAAAATATCGAATATGTTGAGAAATAGGGACAAATTTTGAATTTTGGGTTGTTATTTTACATCTTCATTTTAGTAGGAAATTAGTTTAGCCACTTTTCATTGTTTTTGTTTTCACTTGTTTCAATTAACTTGTTACGTGTAGTTTTGTTGTAACAGGTATTAACGTTATAGCTATTCGCCAAACCCATGTCTGTAAAATTCTGTTCAGCTTATCATTTTGCCAATTACTAATATTTTATTGTTTACAAAAAAATGACGTTCGCCAGAATCAAGGCCAACTGAGAAAATATTTGTTTTTGAAATAAATGAGGTTATAAACTCATAAATTATAACATGTTATACATTGTTGAAATCAGAATAAAAAGCACTATTTGACTGGTAAAAATCCAAATATGGCGTCCATATGAAAAAATAAAGTTGATGATGATTCTAAAAACCCGAAACGTGAAAATAAAATTGACTACTGGTCATATTCTACAAAAAAAGTTGTTTTTAAGAAGTTTTTACAGATTTAAAAATTTTCACTTTTAAAAAAAATATGGCCGATTTTCGAAAATGCATGTTTAGGTTTTTTCAAAATTTCTAAAACCGGAATAGATAAAACCATGTAGTCAACGGGATTAGCCAACATAATTGTCCAAAACTTTCCCCATTTAACCGATTTTCTATCTATCTTGGTTTCCAAGATCCCCATACATTCCCCACCAATTTGGGACACACTGTATTATCCGGAAAAAAAGGGAAAATTTTTAAAAATGTTTTTTTTTTTCCTGGGTTTCTTTTTCAACGAATTCCAAAAAAATAATAATTTGCATTGTCACTTTTCCGCTCTATCGAATGGTATTCAAGTTTTGCAACTGACGTTTCTTTTTGGTAACCATCATCAACTTTTTTTTTTTTTATGGACGCCATATGGGAATTCCAAAATTTGAATGGCCCTTTTATCCATTTTAAAACATGTTACTCTTGGCCTGGAAAATCCGAAAATTAATAGAATATTTTTATAACGTGTTGGCTTTGATTTTCAAAGGGGCGTGTAAATGACATTCGGTTTACTGTCAGTTGTGGTGTCGTTAAAAATGGAATTACAAGAAGAAAAAAGAGATATGGTAAAAAACAAGAATGATAGGAAAAAGTGTGAAAACATGGAAGTGTATCTTAACTGTATCCCGAGAGACGACAACCTCATCGAACTTTATTCAAATTATTGGATAGAAACCTCGCTGAGTATGGTTCGTTTGAAAAGCCCAGACAAAAATATGGGGACAGAATGGATGACGAAAGTAAAGAAAACATCGTAAATGAGGTATAATTAATGTTAACATTCGTTTTAGGACGCAAAGTACCTAATCGATTATCTATTCGGAAAAAATGTATTATCAGTTTTTGACGTCAACTTTTGAAGACTATTTGGACGATTTACTATTATCAAACTACAACAGTATTTGGTTCCAACACGATGGTCCTCCACCTCACAACACAAAACAAGTATCTGATTATCTTTCCGAAAGGTTTGGTGACAGGTGGATTGGGAATAATGGGCCGGTAAGATGGCCAGTTAGGTCTCCAGATCTCAATGTCCTCGATACATTTTTATGGGGAGTTGAAAACCGATTTTAGGCAAGGGAATACCAAAATATCGGGGAACTTCAACTCAACATCGTTAGGGAGTTTAAGATTAAGAAGGAGAGAAATAAACGCCAGAAAACATACAGAGAAGAGGGCGATTTGTTTAGAAAATGACGGGAGCATTTTGAACATTTGTTAAAATTTTTTTTTAGTTCTAGTTTTTAGTAATTTTCTGTTATTTAAAACCATTCGGTTGTCATTTTGTTGTCTAGAGGCTTTCAAAAGAAACCAACCAGCGAAGTTTCTATCCAATAATTTGAATAAAGTTCGATGAGGTTGTCGTCCTCGGGATACGAGTTAAGATACACTTCCGATGTTTTCACACTGTTCCTATCATTCTTGAATAAAGTTTACCATTTTTCGTTTTTTTCATTTGAATTCAAACGACACCACAACTGACAGTAAACACAGAATGTCATTTACACGTCACCGATTTGAGAAATCAAAGCCAACTACGTTATAAAAATATTCTAGTTAATTTTTCGATTTTCCGAACAAGGGTAACTTATGATACATCGTTGAAAATGTGATAAAAAGGGCCATTCAAATTTGGGAATTCCCAAAGCGTCCATAAGAAAAAAAGTTGATGATGGTTAGGGAAAAAAACGAAACGTCGAGTTGCAAAACTATGAACACCATTCGATGGAGAGGAAAAAGTGACAATGCAAATGTATTATTTATTTTGGAATGCGTTGAAAAAGAAACCCAGGAAAAAAATAAAACGATTTTCCAAAATTTCGTTTTTTTCCGGATATCTCCGGAATTACTCGGAATTTTCAAACTTTCTAAACGGTATATTGTTGGTCACTAAATGCCCAACTTTGCCCCAATTTAACCATCTTTATCTCCTATAATTTGAGATTCCAATGGTGAGACTCGAATTTGAAACACCGGTATATATATATATATATATATATATATATATATATATATATATATATATATATATATATATATATATATATATATATATATATATATATATATATATATATATATATATATATAAAGGTGCCAAACATCAGGGGAAAGAAAAACATAAGTAGGTTTTGGAAGTTAGGAGCGTCACAACCATGTCTTTTAGAAATTTGGGATTTCCGAGACCCGGAGAATCCGAAAAACCGAAATTTGGATTTCGTTTTTATTTTTTTCGACGTTTTTAAAAATATATGGAAAAAAAAAGCTTCTTTTGACCATTTTCTTTAAAAAGGTGGGTTTTCCCGCACGCCTTTGTTTTTTAAACCATCATCAACTTTATTTTTAAATAAGCACTAATTGTTTATTGCATTTTTTAAAGAGATAATCCCAATTACAATGATGTACAACACTTAATATTTTTCTGTTAAATAAACATATTTTCCATAAGAGACAATGGGTTAGACAAGGAACGCAAATCATTTTTTATAGGGGCGTTCCATACTTGTTAATAAATATTAAGTGTTACACATTTTTGTAATTGGTATAAAAAGGGGTTCAAAAAAATTAAATAAAAAACCCAGGTCCGTATTTAAAAAAATAAAGTTGGTGATGGTTTAACTAAAACAAAACGTCGTACGGAAAATCTCTCAACGCTGTTTTGTAAAGCTTAAAAAGTGGCCATAAGAAAGTGTTTTTTGTTATTCCATATCTCTTGAAATAACGTCAGAAAAAAATAAAAACGAACTCAGCGTTTTTATCCGGATATCTCCGGAAGTACTCGGAATTGTGCAACATTTTTAAGTGGAATGGTTATGACGCAAATATACAACTTTGCCATAATTTAACCGACTTGATCTCTTAGGTTTCCGAGATCCCCATGCATGCACTCGAATCTGTGGCACACTGTATATATATATATATATATATATATATATATATATATATATATATATATATATATATATATATATATATATATATATATATATATTATATATATTTTTATTTTTATATATATATATATATATATATATATATATATATATATATATATATATATATATATATATATATATATATTTTATATATATATATATATATATATATATATATATATATATATATATATATATATATATATAAATATATTATAATTGTTCTACAGAAAAGGTCAATGTCATTAACTTGTCAATATTTTTATTAAAGAAAACAAAATACATTTGTTATTTAATTATAGAGAAAGCGAATAATCGTCTTTTAATAATAATACATAATTTTAATCAAAAATTTGAACCTTTTGCTTTTTTAACATATTTTACGTGGGATCATCAACTCCGAGGTCGTAACTTAAGAGCATCGGAATATTTTAAAAGGCGTTTTTTAAGAAACTTGGTATTCAAATTTAAATTTAAGCACTTAAACACTGGAAAATTTTACAATACTTTAGTATTGTCAACATTTAGTTGCTATTAAGTGCAAAAACTTATTACGGTATAAAATTTTCATCACTTTGTAAATCAACCCCCGAGGAAAAAAAAGCGCGACAATATTTAAACAAACAGGTTTTTCCCCCCTCCAACCATGTAGTGCAAATTTTTTGTCTTCAGTTGAGAGCGAAACGTTAAAAAATGGAGGAGAGTTTAAACCAGTATTTGTGAATATTTTAGCCCAAAAAGGTAAGCGTATGTTTTTATATATCAACACCGAATCTTTTTAAAAACCACATTTTTCCTTTTTTTTAAATTTTTTTAATTGGTGACATAATATATTTTGCTGTCAAGTTTAATTTTAAAAAATTTTAGAAAGAAAGCATTTGTTTTTTTTATTTTTTTAAGGCTTAATTCAATTTGTCAACCGAGGCAGTCAACTCCGAATCCTCTTCTTGCCTCGGTGTTGACACGATGTTGGAGTTGAAAAAAATAAGAAATTAGACAAAATTGATTGAAAAAAATAAGATAGATTGAGGTAGTTTTTAAAAGTTTCTTACGGTGGTCTTATAAATAAGTTAGAGTAGTGAATGTTCATCTTGTTACAGCTATTCTAATTTAATGGCAAAGCAAAAACTGAAGAAAAGAAAAGAAAGGAAAAAGGAACTTCAGCGTATTAGAAGGCAGAAGTTGAAAAGTGACAAAAACGCCTACGAAAATGAAAAGGCCAAAGAACGAGAAAGGGGGGAAGCACAGAGTTGAACAGGGAAGGTTAAAAAAAAATTCAAGAAGGGGTTCGGGCGAAAAAAAAAGAGTCAAAGAGAAAAAGGGGGTTGGAAGTGCAAGAAAACACAGGCTTAAGGCTAAAGAATGAAAGGCGAATGAGATAGGGTTTTTTGGGAAAAAAAAATACCCTCCTTCGAGCCCATCAACCAGTTTTAGTGAACGACCGGGCTCAAGCAGACAGGTGTTAAAAAAAGAAAAATTTGGGGAGAGATAGATCTAAGGTTTATAGGACCAAAAAGACTTTAAAAATAAATTAGATGTGGTTATTAAGCTACACGCTAAGTACAAGGCCAAAATTACAGGCTTAAAAATAAGACACAAAATGTAAAAAGAAATTCGCCAAATTTTTAAAGTAGAAGAAATGTTACAAAATCATCGAGTCCCTCCACATAAAAAAAAAATTTGTTTTCCCCAATAATTTTAAATTCAAAAATTGGGGAAAGTAATTAAAAAAAATTTTAAAAAAAAATAGAAAGTTTCTGGGCGTAAATTTTTAAAGGTCCTTTTTTAAAAAAAATAAAATTTTTTTAAGTAGAAGTGTTGTATCAAGGTTTAAAGGAAAGCAAAGTCCAAATTTTGTAGCATAAAAAAAAAAATAAAAACAGAATTAAAAGAAAAGTAAGAGTTTTTCGAGAAATTTTCTTCCAGTCGATTATCCCCGGAAAACGAGAAAGATTATAAAGCATGGCATTAAAAAAAAAAAAAAGATTATTAAATAAGCCCCAAAGCATTCTATAAAGACTTCATGCAAGAAAACAATTTTCCTATAAGTTCCCCCCTTTTGCCGACTTAGACCTTTTGGGGACAGTTTTTCCAAACTTAAGTAAACGAGAACCGTCCTATGCACCTTATGAAAAAATGTCGAACTTCGGTTTAAAAAAAGGTTA
Source organism: Listronotus oregonensis (assembly GCA_019359885.1). NCBI lineage: Eukaryota > Metazoa > Arthropoda > Insecta > Coleoptera > Curculionidae > Listronotus > Listronotus oregonensis. Next base: position 7,271 of record JAHBCN010012275.1, read on the forward strand.
AAAATTTTTTGGGGATAATACATGAAAGTTCAGCAGAGATGCTTTACCGGTCTATTTGTTGCGAAGACATTCAAAAAAAATGCTTAGAACGCAAGTGTTTTTGATTGTGCCGAGAAGCAGATAGTATTTAAAGAATATATAGCTGGGGAAGAAGCAGTATTTTTTCGGGTTTGGAATAACACAAACAGTTTTTGTTTCGGGAAAGTGAAACAATGCAAAAAAGATTTTTTTCCAAAAAAATTGAACAACCAAGATTGAAATGACTAGAACTTTAGTAATTCCTTAAAAAAAATACATGATACATATTTCCAATCGAAATCACCAATATAAAGAACTTGATAATATAAAAAAGAATATTACTAAAAAAGAAATTGTTCTCCATATGGTTTTCAAAAATTTTTGTGGGGCAAGTACAACGTGAAATACAATCTATGCACTTCAGGGTTTTAAGGGGAAAAAGCTGTTCTGCATACTGTGGTTGAATTTTTAAAAAAAAACAAAATTTTTTTTGTTTATCGGCCCCCACTGTACCATTTCAGATTGTCCTCAAAAAAACCAGTTTTTATCCTTGCTCACCTAAAGTCCCTTATTTCAATTATAATTAAAATTAAAAACCCAAAAGTAACGAAGATTCATTTCATTAGCGACGGACCATCTATCTACCCAAATCGAAACTTTAAGATGTTCTATATTTTTTGGGGGAAATTCCCCAAAATTTTTACGGCACTTTCTTTTTGCCACCTGGAACTATACTGAGAAGGGCCAAGGAAAAGGAGCTCCTGATGGTGTAGGGGGGGGTTTTTTTAAGCGGACAGCAGACAAAATTGTCGCTTTAGGGGAAAAATATCCCGAACGTTCCATCATTGGTTGAAGTACTGCAGGCAAATAAAGAAATACGAGTCAAAATATGTGTCAACCAAAGATGTTGAAAGCGAAGCAAAATTAATCGTTTTAGAGGGTGCCTTCAGTTTTTTTCCAAAAAAAAATAAAATGGGTATTTCCTTAAATCAATTTTTTGCCCCTTTCGTTTTTTTTTTCAGTGATGTTTTATTCGTCCGATGAAGACAACGAAGTTAAAGCAGAAGACAATCAAGACGAGGAAAACGAAGGCGAAGAGGATCAATTACCCCTTAGCTATTTTTTAAGTAGCTATAAAAAAAAAGATGCTTCACCTCCTATAAAGTTGGGATTATTTAGTTGAAAGATTTGAAGGCAAAAAATTTGTTAAACATTTTTTTGGGGTTTTTCTACAAATGTTATTGATTCGGATAATTATGAAGTAAAATTTTTTTAAAAAAAACTCGTAATCTTTTTTTCGTATATCCACCAGTCAGTGAAAAATTGGCTAGTGGAGAAAAAAAATATTGAAAAATTTTGGATGTACCAGTTATTGACAAAAGAGGTCATCTTTTTTTTTTAACCGTCTTGTTTAATTAATTATAACATTTGTTAATTTCAAACATACTATCATATATTATTAAAAAATTTTCATTTAAACTATAATAAACAGCTGAAAAAGGGGATATTATTGTTTTATTTTTTAAAATTTCTTACTACTATAAACTATTTCTGAAAGGGAAAAATACTGTCAACTCCGAAGCAATTAAATTTACTATTTTAAATTTTTTTAAATTTTTTTAATTTTAATTATACCATCTAATAAAAAAAACTTTTGTACATAATCTTGAAATACTTAGATTTTTATAGTTGCAAATTTAAAAAATCAACCCAAAGTGGTCAACACCGGGGCCCGTGTCATTTACATTTTTCATAAAAATTTTTCAAAAGGGGTTTTTTTTTATTTCTGTCAGTATACGGATTACTTAAATGCTATATACTTATTCTAAATTTAAAGTTTAATAAATTTTTTTAAAAATATGTTGATTTAAAAAAAAATTAATTACTAAATTGTCCTGTAACTTAGAACGACCTATATATATATATATATATATATATATATATATATATATATATATATATATATATATATATATATATATATATATATATATATATATATATATATATATATATATATATATATATATATATATATATATATATATATATATATATATACCCCGCAAATGCAGATACCAAAAAAATGAATTTTGTTAAAGTATGTAACAAACTTAATCTTTCAAGTTTAGTTTTGGGACAATTTAAATCATGTTCTCAGAACATTATTAGTTGTGTTTTTAATAATTTCTTTCTTATTTGGCCTTATTATATTATATTAAATAATAGTCATGCGGCCAAGTGATGATCGCGTTGTTAAATTAAGCAATGGACTTAGGAATTGTTAAAAGTTAACAACGGTTTAGAATGTTTAACAAAATGACGGATTTTGACAGCTTGCCTACTAAAATCATTGAATAACACTGACAATGACGTTTTATTAAACATTCTAAACCGTTGTTAACTTTTAACAATTGTTAGGTCCATTGCTAAATTTAACAACGCGATCATCACTCGGCCGATGGTGATACAGTTACTAATAACTCAGATTTCTAGGTCCGAATCTTTAAACCAAGTGATTTCGTTATTTCAATGCACGTAAAAGAAAATAAAGAAAACATCAGGAATGCTACAGGTAAAGACCATATCACCATATTCTGTATTTTAAAGATAGACAACTGTGACACGTCACGTTAAAACTTCTTTTGACGTGTATATTGTTAGTAATATGTAAAGAAAAACAAGTTTATAAAATCAAAAATTTTAGTTATAAAAATAAAAATTTTAGCGTAAATAATTAAATAAAAACTTGTTTGTCATACATTAAAAATGCGTAAATCATAAAAAAAAATTATGAATATAACAATTTTATTGTAAATAATTAAATACAAGTTGTATGTCGTACATAAAAAAATTGTGTGAAACATACACAAGGAAATAATGATTATAACAAATTTAGCGTAAATAATTAAATACAAGTTGTAGGTCGTACATAAAAAATTGTGTTGATCATACACAAGGAAATTATAATTATAACAAATTTAGCGTAAATAATTAAATACAAGTTGTATGACGTACATAAAAAACTTGTGTGAATAATACACAAGAAAATTATGATTATAACAAACTTAGCGTAAATAATTAAAATACAAGTTGCATGTCGTACATAAAAAATGTGTAAATTAAACGTAATAAAATTATAATTATATGAATGTTAGCGTAGATAATGAAATAAAGACTTGTATGTCGAAAAAAATGTGTCAATCAAACGTAATTAAATTATGATTGTAAAAATGTGATATACAGGGTGATTCATAAGGAAATGTCAATACATCAGGTACGTACTCAGGGTCCAAAAATAACCATAAAAGTCTATACAAATATGGGTCCGCAAGGCCTTCGTTTCGAGATAAGGGTGTTCACCCAGAGTGACATGGCTTGAAGTAAATGGTGGAATTTTTAAAAATTATAAAACCTAGCTTATGTTTTGCCGAACATAATTTAGGAACAATAATTTTATTTAAAATTAAAATGCATATTGTTTAATCATACATTTTGTTTTTTTTTTTTTTATTTTGCTAAAATAAAATTAGATGCGTCGTATTTTTTTTAAATCCAAATATCTCAAAAACGGTTGCTCATATCAACTTTTAACAAGTATACCTTTTTGACGTAAAAACGACAAAACAATTATTTAATTTACTCTAGAATGTAATACAGAGCCGTACCAAAAAGTTGTGATTGTTCAAAATAGTAAGAAGGCGTGTAGGTGGTGCCCCCTACAAGTAAGAGCCATAATACGGTTGGATTCGAATCCATCATACCAAAAAACCCCGGATACCAATTTTTACTCCAATATTTTTGGAAATTGCTGGAATTAACAAATTAGCCGAAATAGCAATTTTTTAAAATTTTCTATTAAATAACGTTAAATTTTAGTACTCTAAAATTTTGCTCCCCTTAAATTTGTTTGGGAGATCCTTCCTAAGGTCCTACAGAACATTTACCTAGAGTTAAAGAATTTTTGGACATTGCTGGAATTAAGAAATTCCCTGAGATTTAGTGTGTACTACTGTAGCGCCGGACGTCAGTTTCTGCTCCATCTAATGCAGTGGTTCCCAAACTTATTTCTATGGCGCCCCCTTTTTGAAATTAAGAAATTGTCGCTCCCCACTTCCCCCGACTATACAGACACATTTCTTTTATAAAAAAAGGCATTTATTTACAAACATAACATTTGAACACTAATCTAATATATCGCGGAGTATGGTGCTGCATTTCCTTAACGAGGTAGGACAGTCCTAGTTTTATCTTTGAAAGTGCACAACGTAGGTCGCTAGCAACATCAAGCCGGCTCCGATTTTTTAATAAAGATATTTAATCATCTTCCTTTGCATATTAGAAGTCTTAACAGCGACAGAAAATTTCGCAGGGAGGTCAGGGCTATTTTGATCTCTAAAGCGTACTATTTGGTGGAGGATTTTTTGCTTGAGACCCATTACTGATTTGCTTTATAAGTACTCTGGATTGTGCTTTGGACTAGGTGATTTTATGATTTTATGTTTTTTTTTTTTTGTTTATTATAGTTTGTTCTAGTAATTTTATGTTGACTAGCATAACTTTAAATTTTTTTTAAATTGTTTTAACTTTAATTATATATTTTTAATTGAATCCTTTTTAAATTTTGTCTTTTTTCTTGATGGTGTAACTATCTGCTTTTTTATTCGCTTTAACCTAAGTTTATTTTTAATAATTAGTTTTGACCTATTTTATTTTAGTGATTTTAACATGTTTTTTTTTTGTTAGTTTAAAATTATGTCTCAATTTTTTATTAGTTATTTTTTTTGTCTATTTTTTTGAAACATATAATCTTTTTAACAAAAAAAGGTGCCCCCTGACCCTTTGTCTATAAAAATTATGTATTCTTCAGATAATAAAGCTCTATTCTATTCTATTCTATTCTATTCTATTCTATATTTGGGTGAAAAATAAAATCGAACATATTTATAAATGTGTTTATTGTTATTATTAAGTTACATGGTTTTTAAAAACAAATTAAAAGCTTGCACACTACTTTTTGCCACTTCAGTTGCAAAATGTGCATCTGTGCCTTTAATTATGTTAAGGTCCTATATAATTGGGCTCTCTTGGATCAAACTGGTCTCTTTCCAACAACCAGAAACTGGGTCTTTTTTTTAGTCTTTTTGCTCTACACGTTAGAATTTCTGAAGTTTGTACTATTCTTTCATGAGGTATTTTCATAACATTGTGAAGGTATTCAAAGGTTTTGAGCAACCTATTTTGTTCTAAAAATAATATAATTAAATTAGCTAATTTTATTGTTACTAAACATTGTTAAAAAAAGAGTTCATAAAATTTTATTTAATGTTAATAAAAAAGTGGCACGGAAAAGTGATTTACCCATTATAAATACATTTGGAGATTTTAAAATAATTTCTTTCATTTCTTCTTCTGCAAAACCCATTTCTTCCTTCACAACAAACATATTCTTTAATTTTTTTTGATAAATATTTATGAGTTTTTGGTTTTCTTGCAGCTAGGTAACGAACTTGATTTCCGATAATTTAAAATTCTTTTGGAAAAAACCAAGCCTTTGGTCTATTTCATTAGTACTAAAAATAACACATCAAGTAAAAATTACAGAATCATAAAAATGTACGTTTTAAAAAAAAAAAATGTAACCGACCTACCTATAACTTAGCCAAAAAGGATTATTACTTATAATTCTTAAAATCATCTCTTCAGTAAATTTTTTAAATTTTAAATATGTTATTCTAACTTCTATATTTTCCAAGGCTTCTTTGAAAATAAATGGATTTTTTGTAACCAAATGGGCTATCTCCTCTTTTTTTAACCCTAACTGACTAAAAAAATTTATATGCTCTTTAATATCATCAAATTTAAGCCCTAAAATATTGGTATAGCATCTGTATTTTTTTTTTCTATAAAAATGAAATTAACCCCCCCCTTTTTTTGAATTTTGGATAGTGTCTGATTTATTTGCATATGCAGCAAAATTAAACGGGGTTTTTTTAAATAAAGGGAAAAAAATATGCGATAAATTTTCCAAACCCCGGATCAAATAAAGTTTTTTTTGGTTTTTTAATTTTTAAAAAAAATTTTTTTACGCCTGTTTTTTGAATATTTTTGGGGGGGGTTTTGAACTGTTTTTGCTAAATGTGAGAATGAAAACTTGGACAAAAATTTTTACTAACCGATGTTAACTGTATGAAACGTTTTAACTTTTTTTAAATTTAAATTTTTTAATTTTTAAAATCTTCGTTGTTTGGGGTTATATTTACTTTGCTAAAAGTTTGGTTGGTTTGGGGGCATCTGCCCCAAAAATAAAAAAACCCAAAAACAGAAAAAAAAGGGTTAGTTGTTTAGAAACCAAAAAAGTTTTTCTAACCCTTTTTAAGTGTTTTTCGGAATTACCACCAAATCGAGCTGGCGGTTGCGGGGGCAAAAGCCATACCGGGGGTGAATTGAGAACCCCCCAAACCCCCACCCCAAAACCAGAGAAACTCTGCAACCCAAAAGTTTTTTTAAAACCCCCCCTTTTAAAAAATAAAAATACGTAATACCCCAAAATATTGCATTGTTTTAGTTCGACGTTTGACATGTTAAAAAATGTCGTTCCATGTCTTTTTAGTTCGGTCTCCCCAAAAATTATATTTTTTTGTCTATGGTTTCTAAAGCTGGTTTAATTAAATTTTTTTGGAATTGAAAGTTTTTTAAAAAGATATTAGGCGGTGTAAAAAAATTTAAAATGGTTCCCCCATTTCTAAAGGAGCTTTTGCAGTAAGTAATTTATTTTAAATATCCTTTTTGTAGTTGTGTAAATCAAAAGGCCTTAATGCTGGATCTCGAGTCAGCCCAAAATACATTTGATAATACAGTAGCTGGTTGTTACAAAAAAATGGATTTGTTTTATGTTTTTTGAAGTGCATACGCCACTATTTACAATTTTTAGACATGTTTGGACTTGTAAATTACGTAGAACTAGTGACCGAACTTTTCACCCGGTCCTTTGGGCAAACCCGTAAAAACCGTGACGTATGGGGTGTCCGTTTTTAAATTAAACTATTACATACCATTCTTGCTTGGGAGTTCCCAATTATTTTCACCACCATTTCTATTTTGAAAATCCCAGAATTACTTTAAAACATAAAATTGCAATCAAATTAATGACTTCATGGTAAATTAATCCAATGTATATCTTTTTAAAACCCAATTATGCAGGGAAAATTTATCCTGAACCTGTGGTTGAAAAATTTAAGTGTAAAAGATAAAGCACTTCACCCAGGGCAACCTGATAAAGACAGATACAGAGCTTATTTGTCTGATGGAAAATAAAACAGCCCCTTATGCCCCATGATGACAGCCCCAGTTTATTTTACAGCGGGTTTTAAAAAAGGGTTTTTAAAATTTTCAACCCATCAAGATTTTAAGATTTATTACCAGCGTTATAAATAATACTGATGGAAAGATAGGTAAAGGGAAATTCACTATATTGGATATTATTACAGATTTTTGACTTTTTAAAAAAAAATGTTTTAAAAGATATTTGGAAGATGGTTCTCAAAATAAATTTTTATTCAAAGGGGCCCCTGTGTCCTTTATGACTGATTAATTTTAGTAGTAGCTAAAGTTTGATACTATTTTTCTTTTTGATTAATTAAACTAATAATTTCAATGGGTACTACTCACCTGAGTTTAAAGTCTTGGCAGATGGAGATAAAATTGGAGAAAAATCGGGAATCCTGTTTCTCATACTGAAGCAAATGCAAATTCTGGTTCTCACAAATCGAACGGGCTGGGAATGTAAATGCTTCTTCGAGCAGTGCTGGAAAGGCAGTTCAAATGAAGGCCCAGCAGCCAAAGTTCCGAAGTTAATGTCCAGCTCCGAATAATAGTGCTGGTCCAGTAATGGACTCTAAATGTATTACCCATCCCATTTCAAGTTTGAGCCCATATCATAACAAGTAAGTTGATTTTATTAAAACCCATTCCCCATTTAGTACATTCACTAAAGAGTAAAATAGGCTATAACCTCCGAATTCTTTGAACCTCTATCGATTTTCATGAAAATTTGGAATCAAGCTTAGTTTACCCTTATTGTCAAAATGGACATGTGCTCAACTTGTGCTTCTTGTATTTTAGGGGTGAAACCCACCCCTTTTCAAAAAATTGAAGGAAATGCAAATTAAAGCATTCAATTAGTGGAAATTTTTATTGGTTAAATAGAATATAGATTCTGTAACATTTGAAACATGATTTTTAATTTTCATCAATTTTTCAACCCTCAGATATCATTCCTTAAATCGAAAAATCATGAAAAAATTATTTATTGTCTCCCTGAAATATTAAATCACTCATTAATATTACACTAAAAATTTGTTTGTTGCTAATGATTATTGATTAACTGAAATATTTCAACCTTTAAAAACCACTCCTTATCTTCAGATCAATGAAAAATATATTTCTAAGCAGCTTTAATTGTTTCATTTGTCCATTAAAATCAGTTTTAATAAATAAAAAAAATATATATATATATATTTATTCTTAATATTTTAACCCTTAAAACCACCTGGAATTATTTAAAACAATATATTTTTAAACAGCTTTAATCATATGGATTATTCATTCAAAAAAAAATTGTTTAGTAGCTTTAATAGTTTCTGATTACATTACATTGAATGAACAGAAGTTTTTATTTATTTTTTGTCAAATGCAATAAATACAAATTTTATCAAAGCCTAATTAATGAAAATTTTAAAACTATTCTTCATCAGAACTATTATCAGACCTAAACTCTTCTTCATGGTCAATAGGAGGACAACCCGACATTTGTCACCTCTGCATGTTCCCATGGCAACCGCAAAGCACCGCAGCCTTTTTTGCAGTTGCAAAATATCATTTTAAGTAGTTTATTTGATGCAGGTGCATTTGCATTTTTAATTATCTGTAAAGATTCTTCAATATTAACTCATCCCCATTCAACTGGAAAAATATTTTTATTACTTAGCCATATCTGGCTCTGTAAGTAAACCCTTAATATGTTTATCTAGTGCACCAACTATTGGAACAAAAAAATTCCATTGGTTTTTTACGATAACTCCATTAATTTTTATATTATTAAGTCCATTCAAAAACCATTTTAAAAGGTAATTTCAAGGCTATAAGATCATTGACATCGCCACTTTTTTAAAACCCTTTATTTTTAAAAGGTTGAAGGGCTCGGGTCAAATATCCTTACAATAAAAATTTTAAACTTCTAAAATTATATCTTGGTTGTTTTTTATCCTACAGAAATAAGGAAAAGACACAATGTTTGTTAAAAAAAAAACTAAATTTTTGTGTTTTGTCATTTTTTACGTAAATCGAGTAGTTTAAGAGTTATTATAAAAGAAAGATAAATTTATAAGAAATTTTAAAAATTCTATTTTATGAAAAATTGTACTTTAAAAAAAAGCATTATAAACCGGTCAAACTTCTTGAGCTCATTACCTAAACTTAAATAAAGTAAATCCTTTAAGGAATTCTATCAATTTCGATTTTGGTGAAAGTGGTGTAGGTTTAATTTTTCACTTTTTTTTTTTAAATCCGAGAGCCCTATCTTATTTTCACCATAACTCGCTCAGTTTTAATGCAATCTACTCAACCCGATGATCATTTGAAAGTTCTTATTATGTACTTTAAAAAGTGTTTTGAAGATATTTTTGGAAAAATGTATCGGTTTCCCGTTATTTAACCTCGAATACTTGCGTTTGAGTACTCACAAAAAAAATGATACTTTTAAGTAGATATAAGTCGCTTTGGATTCTACCTAGCATGTTTTTTAAACCATTCTCTTTGTTTTTTAATTAGCTTTTATTTTGTTAAGGACAATTTTTTTGGAGAAACGTAAAGTTTTGGAGTTATCTGGAGTTTTAAAACATGCATTTTTTTATGAAAAATCAACATTTTCAATCGTTAATAACTTAAAACATACTGACAAACTTTATAGAACAAAATTTGCTTAGATTTGGTTTCATCATGAATCTCTGGTTATTTTTAATAAAATAATTTCAGCCCCCAAAAAGGGGGTAGCATCCATCCCCAGGTAAAACGCAAAGTCGCCACTATATCCTTTTGTTACTTAAGGCACCTTCTAACTACACACCAATTAATTAAGGAACATTATGAAGATATAATGAATTAGTGTTGTTCAATAGTTTTCTCAATTGCTTGTTATTATATTATTAACATAGTACCTAACCAATTTTATTATAACAATTTAATTTAAGGTGGACTATAAAGCAAGAGTCACAAATAAAAGTGCTATAAGAACGTGGTCCAATTCAAAAGGAGAAGGAAAACTTTTCAGCATGGATTTGGCAGATGAGAGTGGGGAAATTAGATGTACTGGTTTTCGGAAGCCGGTCGATAAATTTTACGACATGATCCAGGTAAAAGCCAAAAGTGATAGTGTATTCGGCACACTTTTCTAAATAAAAGAAAAATAAAATTAAAAAAAAAGGTATTTAAATGGTGTGTTATTTTTTTGTAGGTAGATAAGGTTTATTATATTTAAATGCCAACTGAAGACGGCAAATAAGCAATTTGACCCTAAAGAATGATTATGAAATGACCATGAATTCAAACAATAATCGAAGAATGCACAGACGCTGAAGATTTGGCCAGTATTCCCCAGATGACCTACGATTTTGTACCTATTAGTAAAATTGCTGAAAAGGAGCCCAACACCTTACTAGGTAGTATTTTTAAAATATTGTTATGAACAACTATACAAACTAGTAAATATGTTAAATAGTTTTGTGGCGGATTCATGTTTTAGTATGTTTTTGTTGGGTTTACTCGCTTGGAGCGTTTCTAGAGGATTGGACCACTTCGGTCCTGGTCCTGGGGTATAGTGACTTGAGTGTGCTTAGCCCTATTGACCTCTATGAACTGGCCGATTGCCTGAAATGTGAAAATAATAAGCCCCAAAAAATTTAAAACGCTTATCTACGTTTTGGTGGCAAGTCTCTCACCGTTTTCATGATTTACATAAATAAAAAATAAAATAAAAATTAAAATTAAAGTCATAAGAATTTTGGTATAAAATTTGTTATGATATTTCGTCATAAATGACATATTAGTTTGTTTTGACTGGTTTATTTATAATTACAGAAAAGGCTGGTGTGTTAATTGATTTTAGGGTTTCGTTTATTAACATAGTGGCGGCTGGTGCATAAGAGCTGCAGAAACTCAAAAAAAAAAGAAGAAAATAAAAATTGCTTCTTCCAGTTTATTTTAATTAATTTGGAATTAAATTTAATAGTCTAGTAACTGAAGACCTGAAAGTACCCAAAGCTGTAAATAAATCTGTACAGTTTTCATTTGTGGGCAATTCTTAGTTCTTCGCGGATGCTTTCAGGCGAGAAAATTTTATCACGATTCCGACGTGGAAACCCGCTGAAAAAGGCCCCCCAGCTCAAAGTCCCAAAAATGAGTTTTCCACAAATATCTGCCAAAATATGCGAATTAAAGAATTTTTGTTCAGACAAAAAATGAAGATCACCTCGAAATCTACAAAAATGGTCCTTACCATTTTTTTGCAACACCAATATTTTACGCAAAAACGGCCGTCGAAAAATCCATAACATTCCACACTGGATAGATGTGGTAGTAGTAGTTTCTTGCTAAAAAATGCAGATGGGCAAAACAATTTTTTATCAAAACGCAAGAAAGATGGTAAAGGAAATTTTCTGAGATTATTGAACACTTGCTAAGGTCTCATTATAAAAAAAACTTTACCGCTTTTTTTAATATTCTACAGAAATCAGAATGGACCCAAACTCATATGCAATGATAGCTACGGATTTTTCCATTCCAATGAACTTTAAATGATTAAAAAATGTACATTATTGCCCAATTCGTCCGTCCGCTAATAAGTGAATCCATGAAGATAGCGGCGTTCTAGCGGTAGAGAGGCAGCTGAAATGGTGGGACTTTTGGGTCCCGTTATCTCGAAAACTATCGATTTTTGGGAAAAAAATATAAGGAGCATTTTTGTAGATTACAAGGCGATCTTCATTTTTTGTCTAAACAGAAATTCTCCAATTCGCATATTTGGACAGATATTAGCGGAAAACCCGTTTTACAGAAGTATCAGATTTTTTTTTACGCTACCCATTCCCAATACTTTTGTTTATATATTAAATTTAAAAAAAATCATCCAGTTGCTAGATGAGTGATGATCATCTCTAATTCTACTCTTGGAATGAGGTGGTTTATTTATACTGTGATTTGACCATGTATATTTTTTAGATGTAATTGGTGTTGCCAAAGTGACCAGCGATATACAAACTTTCCAAGCCAAGTCTACTGGACGGGAATTAAAGAAAAGAGAAATACAACTTATCGATCAATCTAACACCACTGTAAGTTCAAATTTAAATAACATACTTACACAAAATTACGTTTTTTTTGAAGAAATAACACTATTGCTGCTTCTTAATGATTATGATCCATGCAGTTGTATTTATAACCTTTGATTTTTCCTACAGATTACTTTGACTCTATGGGGTACCGAGGCTGAGAACTTTGATGGTTCCTCACAACCTGTGGTTGCTCTAAAAGGGGCTAGAATCGGTGAATTCGGTGGAGGCAAATCATTGTCGACCATATCAGGAACGTCTTTGAGAATTGATCCTGACATAAAGGAATGTTTCCGGCTTAAAGGATGGTAAGATATTATCATAGGTACAACTTTGTCTTTTAATATGGTACCAACTACTCTAAATCTAGAAACTTAATATGTAAGACAAATAATAATAATTACTTTTTGCTATTGATTTGGAATTGAATTTAAGTAAAAAACAATAAATTATAACCACAACTAACCACAAGATTAGGCTGAATATCCTTTTTAAAAACACAAATTATTATGTTTAATACAGTTGTCATAAATTTAAAACATATCGACATATTTTCCCCATTTAAAAACAAACAAAAAATTTTTTTTACTCACTAGGCTTCTGGGTAGCTCTGTTGCCAATTTTTTTTATAAATTTTTAACTGGGGAAAAATTATTATTATTATTATTTTAATTGTAGATTAAAACATTTAAAACTAAAAATAAATGTTTTATAATTTATTTAATTTAATATTTGGAAATTTCCAGAGGCTTTATTTATGGAATAGAAAAAAAAAGTGATATTTTGGTGCAGTCATGTAAAATTTAAAAAAATAGAATTAATATTATACAGGGGTATCAAAAATTTACACCATTCGCGATTCTTTTGTTTACATATTACATTTGATAAAAAATAATTTTTATCAAATGGATGTAGGTGGTCTCTGATTTGGATCTTAGATAATACAGCTTACTTATGCGTGCTTAGGTGTGGAAGCGGCTTTAATGGTTTCCTGTAAGTTTAGTATATATGAAATTTCAGGTATGCTGCTGAAGGTAGCCAGGTAACCGCCACCGACATCAGCGCTAGATCTGGAATTGGTGGCAGCTTCAATACCCCATGGATGAGCTTTAAAGAGGTAATTTTACATTATCTGTCAAAAAAATTGAAAGACACTGATAATATAATTTTTATTACTTTAGTGTTTTACTGTACTCAAATAGAATTTTAAAAGAAACATACGAGGATGGTTTGAAAAGTCCGTGCAAAGTCCGAGAGATGGCACCACCGGCGCGTATCGAGGTCATGTTTAGTTCTTCTTCCTGGGAGCCGTCTTTCACTACCGGAGGCAGCGCAGCCTCTTGGGCTTTTTGTGCCTATGTCCATGTTTGGTTAGTAGCATCTGTTGAATGAACGCACACCAAGTTTCAGCCATATTGGTTTATTTCTTTGTGTTTGGCATTCGTGTGAATCAAGGAAGTCGAGTGATTTTCAAGAAATGGACGAAAAAGAATTTCATGTGGTGATTAAACATTTTGAAAAGGTAACATCTGGAAAGGTAAAACGCCTCAGGAGACTAAAGAGAAGATTGATAAACATTATGGTGACTCTACACCTTCGATTAGAATAGTTTACAAGTGGTTTCAAAATTTTCGGACTGGCCATATGAGCACAAGTGACGCTGAACGTTCTGGACGGCCTGTGGAGGTCATGACTCCAGAAATCATTGATCAAATCCATGATATGGTGATGGATGACAGAAGAGTTAAGGTATGTGAGATTGCTAGTACTGTGGGCATCTCGACTGAACGGGTACATAATATTTTACATGAACATTTGGACATGAGAAAGCTATCCGCAAGATGGGAGCCACGATTCCTCACGCTTGACCAAAAACGGAATCGTGTGAGTGTTGCAAGGATGGTTTGCAGATGTTCCAGAAGAATCCGGAGGACTTTAGGCGTCGTTTCGTCACTGTGGTTAAAACATGGATTCATTACTATACTCCTGAGACCAAACAACAATCTAAGCAATGGGTTACCAAGGGGGAATCTGCACAAAAGCGAAGACCGTCTTCGCCCTGAAGGTCATGGCGACTGTCTTTTGGGATTCGCAGGGGATAATCCTCATCGACTATCTGGAAAAGGGTAAAACTATTACAGGTGCATATTATTCATCATTATTGAGACCGTTTGAAAACCGAGCTGCAAGAAAACGCCCACGATTGGCTCACAAGAAAGTCCTTTTCCATCACCAACGCACCAGCACATACCTCAGCAGTTGTGGTCGCAAAATTAATGGAAATAGGATTCCAACTCGTTTCACATCCCCCTATTCTCCAGACATGGCTCCCTCGGACTACTATTTGTTCCCATTGAAGAAATGGCTGGCGGGACAAAGATTCTATTCAAACGAGGAAGTGATTGCAGACACTGATCAATATTATGTAGACTTGGACAAATCCTATTATTTGGAAGGAATCAACAAACTGGAACATCATTGGACGAAGTGTATAAGCCTAAAAGGAGACTATGTAAAAAAATTAAAAAGGTTTACCCTAAACAAGTTAGTAGTTTTTATTTTTGCACAGACTTTTCAAACCTACCTCGTACATGAAACACTGTTTTGACATAAAAATCATTATTTTTTTCTTATTTTAATTATTAGGAACATTAGGAAAAAAAATTTAATTAAAATGCATATTATATTTTATTATGTTTAAATTTAGGTTGTGGATCAACAGTATGGCTCTATCAATTCAGATAAAGGCGACTACTATCAAATTAAGGGCACAATTCTGCTGCTAAGGACTGAAAAATGCACCTACAAAGCCTGTCCCAATGCCGATTGTAACAAAAAAGTGATAGATTTGGAAAATGGAATGTACAGATGCGAAAAATGCAATAAGGAATTCGAAAACTTCAAGTATAGATTGTTGTGCAGTGTAAGTATCTTGTGAAATATAACTATTTTTCTTTTTGTTAAATTTGTGTATTGACCAGAAATGTTGCTGTATCAAACGGAAGGGTTCCGCCGAATCCCCAGGAATTATAATAAGGGGGTATTTTGGTTTAGACTCCCGAATTTTGGGGGTTTATTCGGACGCTATAAAAAAAAATCAATAAATATTTTTACTATCATTTTTTGTACTAGTGATTTATTGATATTTTAAGAGTATAAAACCTTTATAATATTAAAAAAAAAAAAATCAAAATTCAAAAAATTGCAGGCCGGCAAAGTGGGGGACTCTGGAAAATGGCGTGTGCTGGTGTGCAGGAATCCAGCCCTTTCAGTGATTTAATTTTTTTTTAGTTCTTCAAGAAAAAGTATGTAGTTACAGTAGTACGAGGAGTTTTAAAAACACACCAATTTTTTCAAAAGTTTATTGTCACACAGAGCTGTCAAAACAATAAATTGTAAATACGTCAATTTATTGTTCCTCTTCAAAAACGTGATGTACTCCTGTCTACTGTAGTGAATAAATTGACGTACTTAATTGATTTCTTTTTACTTCAAGTACTTATTATTTACTTGAAGTACTTTTTTTACATCAAGTACATCATAATACTTCAAGTACTTAGAAAAATACTTTAAGTAATTTACTTGGTCAAATAAAGTAAAAGTTCAAGTATTTTAATATAAATTAATCAAGTACAAGTACTTCCTAATAAAAAGTACTTGAAGTAAAATATTTCAAGTACAGAAAAGTACTTGAAGTATTTTCTTGTACTTGATTATTTTATATCAAAATACTTGAACTTTTACTTGATTTGACCAAGTATAAATAAATAAATAAATAAAATAAAATGCTTTTATTGTCATTAATATTCCAAAGGACATAGACAACGTCATTGTAAAAGTAAACAGATAAAAATAAGTAAAAAAATCCTAATTAAAATTTAAAAAACTTAATCCTAGATAAAAAAAAATGGAACAAAAAATAATAATTAATTAATTAAATTAAAAAAAAAATGAAAAGTAAATTACTTGAAGTATTTTTCTAATTACTTAAAGTATTATGATGTACTTAAAGTAAAAAAAGTACTTCAAGTAAATAAGTACTTGAAGTAAAAAGAAATCAATTAAGTACGCCAATTTATTCACTCTAGATAATCGCGCAAAGAGGTTAAAACAAGAAGATCGCCCGACCTTTGCCGACATTATAGCTCTCAATTCAATTGTTAACGGCACCAAGAATGGTAAAATTACAATTATTTTTAAATACCTTTAATATTATAGGTAGTACTTCAAGTACTTTTTGAATTTACTTAGAAAAGCAAGTACATTTTAACAAGTACTTTTACTTGTACTTGAAGTACTATTTAGGGGTACTTTGACAGCTCTGTTGTCACCGCTGTTTGGAATATACTAAACAAAGATAAACATAAATGACATAATTGAAAAATGGGCATAATTTCGACTATATTAAAAAAGTAGTACATTTTTTAACATTTTTGTTAAGCAATCTTGATTTTTCCTCTGACGGAAAGTATCTATAACTACCTTATCGACAGTCGCGTGCGGAAAGGTAAACTTTCAACACACCTGTAAGAACAATAACTATTTTAGATGAATGTGGGTGACTGGAGCGGTAACCAATGGGTGAGCATGTTTAGCGATGAAGCTGAAAAAGTTGTGGGGATGACAGCCACAGAAGCAGGCACACTTCAGGACAATGATCCACCAGGGTTCCTGGAAGCCATGGGAAAAGCCCACTTTAAGCAGTTTATTTTAAAGTGCAGAGCTAAAATGGAAAATTATAATGTAAGTTTTTTTTTAATATATATTAGAGAGATATGGGTAGTGCTGTAACGTCGTGCAGTATTTACGGAAGCGCCATTTTGACAGTTAAGTTATCCGCGATAGGATTTTTAACATCGCTGGTGGTAATAAGGTTACCGCATGCGAGTAATTTACGAGGTGATAACTCCGCGTGTTATTTAAAATAGCGCATAGAATCGTCATGCACACAATTTTTTTGGTTGTTTATATTTTTTTAGGGTTAGATTTATTTTGACTATTACCAGAAATGTTTTGCATTTCTCTCAATCATTTTTGTTATGTTATTATTACGTAGGTTGCTCCAAAAGTTTTGCAAAAGAGAAGTGTTTATTAAGATTTTTCAAAATACATGTATAAACCAACTACTAAACATCTCTTGCCATTTATCCGTTGAAACTGAAGCACATGCATTATCCCAAGCACTTAATAATTCCTCTTCAGTTGCGAATTTTGGTCTTTTAATTTTTTCTTTATAAAAGAGAAAAGTCCGAAATCGCAAGGCGCGAGGTCCGGGCTATAGGGAGGATGATCCAACAGTGTGAGTCCCGATTGGGTCAAAAACTCCTGAGTCAAGCTTGCCCGATGTGCCGGCGCGTTGTCGTGGTGGAAGTGCCAAGTACTGAGACGTGACTTTGGTCGCAATTCTTTCAGCTCATTTATAACTTGAGGTAAACAAACGCCTGTATACCAAGCAGCGATGATGGTCTTCTGTGAATTCATACCACCCTTTTTATGAGGCCTCTTTTAGCAAAGAATACTGCGATCATTCTCTTTTTAACTGATCTTTGTTGTTTAACTTTGGTCGGTGCTGGCTCATCTTCGAACACTCATAGTTTTGATTGAGATTTACTGGGAACGTCGAAAAAATATTAGCAGGTTTCATCGTCTGTGACGATTGAATCAACATCCTTTGAATGCCATATATTTTTTAAATGAGGGATCCATAAAGAACATAACTTTCTTACTTTTAAATCTTCATGCAAAATCGAATTTAAGGGAGATGCACCAATACTTAAAATCTCTTGAATCTGTCTATAAGTAATTTGATGGTTAGCTGTAATTATATTTTTAACTGAGGCAATGTTTTCTTGAGGCTCGTCACTGGGCAGCCCGATTTTTCATCATCATCTAAATTAAAGATTCCTCGTTGAAATTCTTTATACCAACAGAAAATGGTAGAGACAGAAGGACACTTATCGCCGACATTTCGTCATGGCACTCTTGGTAAGATAATCCACGTTTGAAGTTGTAGTAGAATATCACTCTGTAATCACGGTGACTGAGACAAGCCATTTTTACAACTTTGCGCTAATCATGTAACAAACAGACTGAGCACAGAATAATCTAAGTATATGTTTGGACTTGTTTGTCTCTATACTTATTAATGCGACTATTCAATCAAGTTCAAACTTGCTATGTTTCTCATATTGGAGCGCCTACGTAGTTCTGTAATTTTGGGATGCCTAATACAAATAAGAAAGAACCAAGAAGCAAAGAAAAAACTGTTTTTAAAATAGGGGAAAAATTTTAGCATCCTAACTTTAAAGGATCATCTTCTAGAATATTAATTAAAATTGCTGACAATGGGCGCCGACCCAAACGTGCTTCAATCGAACTGACAGCCATAACCATAGCGGCTTCTGAAATTAAAAGCCCCAAACATCGCCAACTACGATCTGTATTTATACAGACAGTAGGCAAGCATTACTAGCCCTGAAAGACCACAATTACTTCGGGACTAGTACTAGAATGTCATCAAGCCCTGACTAACATTTTCTAAATAATGTGGTCAACCTAGCCTGGATCAAGGGACATGACATATCTAATGGTAATCATACCGCTGACTCGCTGGCCAGGGCGGCTGCGGGAAACTGGTGGTCCCGCCCCACCACTGGATTGACAACAACAGCGATTAAAGACATCATTAAAGAATACTCCCATCGACTGTTTAAAGAAATGGGGTGATACTACAAACTGCAATTTTGCAAAAATAATGCTGAGCTATCCAGACAAGTCAATAGCGAAAAAAAAAACCTTATGATGTCCAGAAGGAACCTCCGAACACCTACGCAACACTAACTAACTGGCCACTGCGGGCTCGAGGACACCTATTTAAAAAAGGGTCTAACGAACACAGGATTATGTAGAGGCTGTGAACAAGAAGATGAGACCGCGGAACACATTCTTTGCGATTGTCCCGCCCCCCATTGACGGAACTCCATGCTGGGTCGAATTGGCCATTCTGGCCGAAATTAGGGAGATTCCCCATAAAGACGTCGTCAACTATTTTAAATCAATAGGTTGGACAACGCAGTGAATCTCCCGCCTGTACAAGAAGGAAGCACAAAGGACCTTGAGGTCTGGGTGCAGTGGTATATTACCACCCTCTGAACATTCAGATCAGAGAAAATTGCTGCTTTAATATCACCGCTTATTTTTTAAGTCTTTTTCCATAATAACAATAAATAGGTATAAATGGAGGCCGACTGAAAGCGGATTTTAAAAAGCGTTCATGTAAAATCCTGATACTTTTTGTGTCAAGGAAAATCCGATTAATTGAAAGATAGTACATAATAAAAAGAAGTCGACCAAGAGCTCCTAATATTTGTTGTGCTGTAGTTTAGTCGATTCTGTAAATTTTTGTCAATTGTTGTTTAATAAATCACAAACAAATAAGCTGTTTAGACAAATAAAAATTCAACTTT